>VZRH01008147.1:7190-19834 GCA_013397555.1 Urocynchramus pylzowi
AGAGGTGACCTTATCACTCTCTACAGCTCCCTGAAAGGTGGCTGTACTCAACTGGGGGTCGATCTCTTTCTCCAGGCAGCAACTGACAGAATGAGAGGACACAGTCTTAAGCTACACCAAGGGAAATATAGGTTGGATATCAGGAAAAGGTTTTTTTTATGGGAAGAGTGATAAATTACTGGAATTGTCTGCCTGGGGAGATGATCAAGTGGTGGAGTCACCATACCTGGATGTGTTTAAAAAAAAGACTGGATGTGGCACTTGGTGCCATGGTTTAGTTGAGTTGTTAGGGCATGGGTTAGACTCGATCTTGAAGGTCTCTTCCAGCCTAGTGATTCTGTGATTCTGTGATAAAAATGTGATAAATACAGACTTTCAAATTTTTTACTGCAATTGTGTTTTTTGCTCAAATTCTAATATGGTAACATACCATATCTAATTTTCCTAAATTGTTTTCAAGTTCTTAACATTGTCTGGGCTAGCTGTGCATTTAGATAACAACTAGGTCTATCAAAACTTGGTAACAACTTTCTACTACCTAACTTGACAACTAAAGTCTCTGCAGCTGAAAGTTCCTAGTATGAACTTTTAGAATAATATAGCTGAGAACTTTGGAAAAACACCTTTTCCTAGTTCAGTGCAACTGAACGGTTTTTTTTTTCTTTCCTTTTCTTCTCTTTTTTTTATGACACCTATTTGTGTTCAATTTTGCATATCACATTCCACATCAGTATTTCCTCTGTTCTATTTGTATATCTAGCAAAACAGCTATGTGTGATAGCTTTGCAGTACAAAGTTAAGGTTCAGTTTCTTTGATTCTTTAAGTTGTTTTAATTTTATAATACATAGTTCCCACTGGTAGGTTTGTTTGAGCAGTGATGTTTATCTTAGAAAGCTCTTTTTTAATTGACTGACTGTGGGCTAGATTATCAGTAAAATTACTTTTAAACAAATCTTGGTTATTTGAATTTTTATCCAACATAAAGTTTTGTATAAAGACCACAGTCTTTGTTTTTCCTGACATGGTTTCTGCAGGGATATTTTCCTGTTGACAGAAAATCAAGCAACATTATATATTCTTGAGGGACAGCCTGATATATTTAACCATTTCTTGTTTAACAACATATCCAGAAGTACATAGTGTACATATCCAGAATTCCAAGTGTATTACTCCTATAGAGGCAACGGATTTTTTTTTCCTTTTTTCTCTGTTTCTAATGATTAATACTTGTATGCATGTTTAGTGAACATTCAATCCATTCCAACAGTTTCTCTTTACAGAACCACTTCTCTTTGCAACAACTTCATTTTTCCTACAGTTTCCTGAGGAGGAGAACTTGAGAGGGAGGTGCTGATCTCTTCTGCCAGGTATCCTGTGAGGGAACATGTGGGAACAGTACAAAGCTTCATTAAAGGAGGTTCAGACTTTAAGTTTAGGAAGCATTTCTTTACTGAGAGAATGGTAACTTACTGGACCAGGCTCCCTGGAGAGGTGGTCAATGCTCCAAGTCTGTCAGGGTTATAANTACAAAGCTTCATTAAAGGAGGTTCAGACTTTAAGTTTAGGAAGCATTTCTTTACTGAGAGAATGGTAACTTACTGGACCAGGCTCCCTGGAGAGGTGGTCAATGCTCCAAGTCTGTCAGGGTTATAAAAGCCTTTGGATAATGCTCTTAACAATTTTTTTTTAACTTTTGTTCATCCTTGAAAACTCAGACAGTTGGACCAGATTGTTTGTTTAGGTCCCTTCAACCTGAAATATTCTAATCAAGCCTAGTCTACCCTATTCACATATTCTTCTGCAGCTCTGTTTATTAGTGTAGACACAAATGGTTTTCAGTGACCCTAAAGCCAGCTGACAGAATAGCCTGATTCTTGGTCTGGGATGCTATCCTGTTTTGCTATCCAACCACAGTGACTGCTTCTAAACTTATTCCTGATAAATACCAAATGTGTACAGGGATTGCTTGAAGAGTGCTAGTTCATCTGGATAAAAACTGCATATGGGGCAATCCTAAAAGCTTAACAGTATAGATGATCAAGTCCCAGAGACAGAGAATGCTCTCTGCAATTCTAATTTGTTGATCTAAGCAAAGCTTTACAGCATTTTGACTGCAGGTGTACTGGAGGGAACAATTCCTTAAGATAGCCCCCTCTCTTACACACTAAATTGAGGCTGGCTACTGATTTCCAAGAGTTAGAAGGGGGGATGTAGCTAAATGAACATGAGAAGGGAAGGTACTGTGCCAGGAAGTCATAGTGGGTGTGAGAAGCACACTGTACCAAAGGGCAGAGTATTGGTCTCCATCATACTGCTTGTCTTCCAGCTCTGCTAGAATCAGGAGAAGGTTAAAGATTTTCTATGAGGCATTTAGCTTTATGAAAGATCTGATATGTAAATCAAACATGACTTCTATACTAGAACATATTGTTGATGTGTTTATTTGATTTAAATGAAAAGGTCTGATAACTTCAGATAACAAAGGACTGACCTGGCTTTTATTTTTATTCTCTTTTCTATTTTTCTTTATTTATATGATGTTTCTTTATTTCCTATTTTGTTTTGACACTAAATATACTTTTGGGGGCAGATTCCTTTACACATGAGGTGTATATTATTTTAAGATCCTGATTCTGAGGGAGATTTTAAGACACCTAGGTAGTTGCTAAATAATGCAGTGTGGATGATGACCCAAAGAATGGAGATTTGCACCACAAAAATGCCTATTTGTCGGAAAAAAAAAAAAAAAAAAAGGCTGTCAGATGATGAGGATGTCAAATGATGTTCAGAATGATACTTAGTTATTCAGTGATGGCACTTGCCCTACCCTGATGTCTTCAGGCTGTTGATTCAAGTTATGCTGCAGTGTGACCCTTGGTGCTTGGGGGAAGAATTCTGGTACAACTGAACAAGAAATGTGGAAGTATATCTAGTTATGTATAGATGCATATATACCTATAAGTATGTACCCTACAGCATTCAATCCTTTCTTTTATACAATGATCATTGACAGAAAAGAATAAAACAACATTAAATAAATTAATGTATCATATAGTGTGGCAATTCTTAAATTTTGCTCCTTTCCCCTTCATTTGCATAACTTTCCCTTACAGGAGGTGGACATTTTCAGTGGCTCTGTTCCCATAAGTGATCCCAAAGTGATACTCCTGGGCAACCATTTCTTTGCTCTGTAAAACCACTCTCTGATTAATTTCCTTAGTTGTGTAACTACTGATTGGCATTTTTAGTAAAACCCTTTTAGCTTAGCCTTTTCTCTCTGATTTGTGATTTGGCCCAAAGAATAAGTGTCCTAGTTTAGTTCTGACCTACTTATAGTTAAATTGACAGCTTGCTCATTGCATAGGTTTCTTTATTAAAATCAAAGAGTGCCCTCAAGCCACCAAGTTTTGAGGCAGACCTTAAAGCTGTTTTAATATCATTGATGGAATTACAGGGTAATTTCAGATATGTACCAATTCTAAAATATTTTGTAGGAGAGCAAACTGCAGCCAATTCAAAATGCCAATATGCATATCATAAATATTAATATAGGAGCTACTATGGATAGAAGGATATCCTTTGTAAGAATATCAGTATAATATATGTTGTAATTTTTTTTCAAATGCAAAGATATCAAATATCCTTAATTAATCTGGGTGATTTTTTTCCCTAGTGACCGTGACTTTGAGAGTTTTTATTATAGTTTTCCATAATCCACGTTACGGGGCTGATTTTTAAATCTATTTTTTGTTTTCTTCTTTCTTCAAAAAATATAAAATATTATGATTTTCATATTTTAATTGTTTTCTTCTAGGGTTTTTAATTTTCTATTGAGAGAAAAAAAATATTCCTCCCATCTAGTTATTTTTCTTTTATGGTAGCAATGCTTTTTTTTTTTTTGTTTCCTTTCTTCTTCATTTATTTTTGCTCTTCAGCATCCTCTCTACATGAAGTTTTATCACAAAAGAAACAAAGCAGTGTATAATGACCAGGTGGTTCCATGTAAGCATATTCTTCTTATATGTGAGGATTTTGCACTGCATAATTCAGAGGATTTTTGAATGCAGAGTGATTGGCATGATATTTCCTTTAGTGAGCTCAGCCCTATTTATTATTTTTATCCTTTAATTCATGGTTAACAGCTGCATATTCCTTCTTCTGGGAAAAAACCTACTCTGTGTGGAGTTTCATTTTCAACTCCCTGTCTCAGCTGAAGTTGAATATTGAGGTGTCTCAGTTACTAGATGGAGAGAAGCCATCACCTTTTTTGGATCGCATATTGTGCTCAACATCTCCTGTTTTCCATTCCCCTTTCAGAAATACTTCAAGCTGTGTAAAAGTACATTACCTATATGCTTGTTGGGTTTTATGTTCTTCTATAAAAAACATAAATGCAAGTACTGTGTCCACTTCTAGAAGTAAGGGTTTTCTTTTCTGATATTTCAGTAAATTAAACTGGGAAAAGGAAAGGGGAAAGGGAGATGCTATGTCCTGGAAGTGATGAGGTTTTATGGTCCTTAATTTCTAGGTTAATTAATTAGTCTCATGCTCAGAAAGCCAAGAAATTCTTCTCTTGACTAGTGACTAAATATTCTTGATATGAAGAGTCTAGTAGTTCTAGACTCTAGGGAAACACGGAAGTTAAATTAGGTTTTTTTAGAGCATTCAGGAGTCTCCCAGGCAGTCTGGATTAAGGTTTTACTAAGTTGTGGATCCAGCTCTGGCCATGTCTTAAAAGGGAAGTGAGGAGCAAGGTGCACACCAGCACCATGTGTGACCCTGACAGAGGAGGGGTCCTTCATCATGTGCAGGGAGTGGCCTAGTGTGTGTTTTTAGTCACAGAGAGAGCAAACCAGTGGGTGTCCTGTGTGGAGGTGACTACTTTTTGCTGTGTTGAGTTAGAAAGCAGAATTAGAAAGCAGAGACACTACTGCACTCTGCCTCATAGAGGTTCCAGAGGGAGTAAAAGTAAAGTCAACTTAAAGCACACCCTACAAGGAATGAATTTTAACTTTTAAAAATCTTCAATTTACAGCAGCAACACAAGATGAACTGATATTGGTTGGGGTGCCTTACACTTCAGAGTGTACTACCCATCTATTTTTCAACAGTTCTTTTGCCTACTGTGTGGTGATGCAAATGCCATCTGGGCTTTTTAGGACTCTCTGCCAGTTAAGAAAAAGAATTTGCAGCTTTTGAGATGACACAAAAAGGGTAAAAGTGTTTTATTTCTAATATTTTGAGTTCTTTTAAATTTTAGTCACGTACTGATAACATTAGTATGGGCTGCATGCTGGGCACCCACCAAAGCTCTATCACTCCCCTCTGCAATTAGACAGGGGAGAAAAAATAGAATGAAAGGCTCATGAGTTGAGAGAAGGACAGGGAGAGATCACTCACCAATTACTGCCATGGGCAAAACAGACTTGACTTGAGCCTGTTAATTGAATTTGTTAGCAACCAAGATTAGAGCCAGATAATTAGAAGTAAGCTGAATCCTAAAAATACCCTCCCCACAGTGTCCCCTTCTTGCCAGGTTCTACTTCCTCCCTTTTAGTGGTGCAGGGAGAGAGGGAATGGTCAGTTCATTGCAGATTATTTCGGCTGCTGCTCTGGGAGAGGAGTTGTTGTTCCCCTCCTCCAGCATGGGATCTCTTCCACAGGAGACAGTCCTCTACAAACTTCTCCAGTGTGAGCCCATCCTATTGACAGCAGTTCTTCACAAACAGCTCCAAAGTGGGTCACTTTTCCATAGGGTACAGTCCTTCAAGAACAGTCTTTTCCAGTGTTGATCTCCTGGAGGGACACAATTCCTGCTAGGAAACCTGCTCCAGGGTAGGCTCCTCCCTCCATAGCCCTGCAGGTCCCTGCCAGGACCCTCGTTCAGCATGGACTTCCCACCCATCACAACCTCCTCTCAAGCATCCATCTGCTCTGATGTGGGTATCCTCTCTCCACAGGATGCAGGTGGATCTCTGTATCCCTGCAGGTCTCCATGGGCTGCAGGGGCACAGCTGCCTCACCATGGTCTGCACCACGGGCTGCGGGGGAATCTCTGTTCCAGCGCCTGAAGCATCTCCTGTCCTTCCTTCTCCAGTGACCTTGGTGTGTCCTCACAGCTGTTCCTGTCACATGTTCTCATCCCAGTGTTCCCTGGGTGTAATTACTTCTGTGCAACCACTTTCCTTCCTTGTATTTTATCACAGGGGCGCTACTACCATCACTGATGGGCTCAGCCTTCGAGAGCAGTGGGTCCATCCTGGAGTTGGCTGACACTGGCTCGGACAGACATGGGAGAAGCTTCTGGCAGCTTCCCACAGAGGCCACCCCTGTAGCACTCCTGCTACCAAAACCAGGCCATGCAAACTGAATACATAGTGCCAGAAGCCAGGAAACATATTGCTGCTACTGTACTTGTTATGTACTAAAATAAAAACAGCTTCAGAAATATTTATAGCATCAGGTTTGGTTTTCCTAATGAATTCCACTTCCTCCAACTTTTGAGAGTAAGGAAATGGTTCTATCTTTATTGTGCCATCTGTTCATGGCAAGGGATGGAAAGGACTTGAGAATGCTGAGCTTTTGTTTTAAGTGTCAACCTAATGCTACCTTGGGGAAAAATATTTTGAAACTACCCTTGAAGTTACCTTGATGGATTAGAATTGTAACAAGAAGAAAGTTACATGAGAGAACTGACAGGCTGCTGACCTGCTTTGCTGAAATAATGATCAGAGAAGCTATTTTCAGTGGTTAATTTAATTTTCTGACAAGTATGAATAAGTATAGATGTTGAAGGTCAAATTCTGCTAAGAAGTCCTGATATACTGCTTGTGTCCAAAGACTCACCAGCAATTAGAGATCAAACTCATGTCCTCCTCTCTAATTGACAACAGTCTCATACTAAAAACTTCCACTTTTTTCTAAACTTTGCAGATATGGACTTCAAATGTGTAGAACTAAGTGGATGCAGAAGCGGTTGCAGAAGTTTGCTGCATTATACCATTACAATATCTCTAAAATGTTGTAGTCTCCCTGGAAAAGAAATAAATCTTATATCTATATTGCTTAACAGCTCCACTAACCAAAAACTGTTAAAAATCCCTCTCTTTTTTTTCTTGTTTCATTCAGAAATTCACTTTGATAGCCACTTTTTCCTCTGAAGGGGGTGCGATGACCTCCCATTTACACTTGTGAGGGTTAGGGGATTTTTACTAATTTTTTTACACCACACTTTCACCTTTACATGCCATCCTACTGATCAAGATCAGATGCAGAACCTTGCCATCAGATTGGCTTTATGAGCACTTAAGAACCTAGTCCTTTCCCTAGTCTTTTCTTTCATCTTTCCTGTCCTCTGTTCTCCTGTTCAATTCTAGTTCTGACTATGTAGCCTCTCATCTCAAAATTTGTTTGTTTATCAAAATAAAACTAAAACTTCAAATTATTTTACTGAAATTTTTTAATTTGGGATTTTTAATGTTAAATTTGGAAGCAGGTGATGATGGCGTCACCCTACATTTAAAAAACCATTTCCTTTGTTGAAGATAAGAAATATATTTGAGAAAATCAAAATCTTTGTCCTCCATCAGCACATCTACAGTTACTCTGAATTCAATTTTCTCAGTATTTTTCCATGGGTTTCATTTATAAGAAAGCATTGTGATCTAAACCTTATAAAACTTTTGTGCTGTATCTCTGTTTTTAATTCTTTGTTAAGTTATGGTAGTTTTCACTTTCACTGCAGTATGAAATAAATCCAGGTGTTATTTAAAAGGGGTCACATTTCATATAATAACTGGACATGACAAGGTAGCTGAACTTAGGAAAATATGTATTTCGTTTTTCGTTTGCCATTTTTTAGCTTGTTTGTTGCAAGACCTTGAACAGTTTTGTAAACCTGCCTGAAGACCAGCAAATGACATCTAATTTTATTCAGCTTAAAACCTAAGCTCAAGAGATGCTGCTCAAGTTTCCAAGATAAATAATTCTCATCATTTACAAAAAAAAAAGGAAAGAAAGTTTGTATAGGAAATGGGTTGTTTTTTGTATAGCACAAAAGCATATAAGCAGACTTTACTCTTCTGTATTGCTTCATGCCCAGGGATTTTAATATACTTACATATATACATTTATTTATATCAATTTTTCACAGTGTATGTTTAATTTTTCTCCCTTCTTTCATCATGTCCTTGGCCTCAGGTAAAAGAGAGATAGAACTCTGCTTAGGAGGTAGAAAAAAAAAATATGTTGAGTATCCTGTTTCTGATAACGTGTTTTATTTCTGAAATACGAGCTTTAGGGATGGATGCCAAAGTAGCTTAGGCTTTTTGTCCTCTTCCCTTGTTTTCAGGATTTGGACTCAAGCTTTAATTTTTCATCTTGAGGCTGCAAAGATACTTAAAAATGAATGCCCAGAGATACGTTATTAATACTCCAGTCTTCACCTTATGTGTTACATGAGGATTATTGAGTGTATATTGAATCAGTACTGAACATTCAGAGAAAGCTGAAATTGGTAAGCTGCTCCAAGCCTGCACAAAGGTGAAAATAAATTTGGTTTAAAATACAATTATTTGTTCTAGGCAGCAAACAACCACCTCTAAGGCTTTGCTTCTGAGGATGGTTTTACCTTTTTACGCTGGTTCATCTCTGTCAAGCAAAGTAAGCTGCTTTTCTCTTGGAAGGAAAATTGTGCTGTAGGGTTCAATTACAGAACATCTTTGAGTCTCTAATTAAATTGTCTCCATTGTAATTATATGGCTTTTAAAAATAAATCTTGCAAATGTCTTTGAACATCTGTTAGAAGTTCAACATTTTATTAGGAATTTAGCTGCAAATTATTAGAGATCCTTAACAGTAGAAACGGTTTATGAGAGAGTAAGTGCAATGAGTAGTGCTGTGCTATCCTTGATACAGACTCAGTAAGATCACTGCAGGATGTATTTTTCTTTCTCATTCTTTCTATTGTCAAGATGGTTCATTTCAGGGATGACTTTGTTGCAGTTTGTCATGTAGACAGAAGGTTGCTCTTACTTGGGGTACTATAATAGAATAGAAGCAGGCATACTTCATCTGCAGTAATGATCTGTGACTAATATTTTTAAAGTAGAAAAAATTCCTGAAATAGCAAAAAAGAAACAAATGTAAAACCAAGCCCACATGTATAGGGTCCCAACAAGACCTATTTAATCTACAGTCCTGCTTCTGCCCCAGTCTACACCCAATGTATTTCGAAAAACCCTGTGAGCATGAGCAGAACTTTTGCATTCTCTGGTAGTTTGGGCTGAAGAGCTTCATCAGCAGACAATCCTTTGTTTTTTTGTCTGGTTTTTAAATTTAATCTGGTTGATTGTTTTAACATGTGTGCATTATATTTCAACACATTTGGTGATGGACTGTGCCCCACTATCCACTTTGCAGTCCTTCTGTTCCAAAGCATTTTTAGTATGAATTTTACATGCCATAAGAACTATTTCATTTTCTGAACTGGTCAAAAACTCTTTACTGAATACCTTCTAGGCCTAGTGATTTGCTGCTGGTCATTTTATAAATTTGCTTTAAAGATTTTTCTACTTACATTTCAATCTGATAAAGATCTGTTCAGCATCTTACCTGGAAATAAAAGCTTCTGGTATGGAAATACCTCAAAATTACTGCAGACCAAACAAGGAAAACACATTTCACTTAATATTCTAGTGTATCTTACATCTTCTGAGTATTTTCTTTAAACTTTGACCCTCTAGACTCTGCTCTGCTAGATATTTTTCCAATGCATTTCAAAAATGTTTTATCATTCATGATTTCTTTGACTTTCTTGGAAGCTGTTCCCCTCTGCAGTCCTCTTTTGTATGTTTTCTTTCTTCTAATATTAGGCTATTTTACCTTAATAGAGAAAGTCCCATTATCTGATTCTCTTTTTCTTGTTCAAGTGAGGGAGGGAGAAAAATATGTCTATTTTCTATGTACACATGTGTTTATTCTATACATATGTATATGTATATGTATGTTTAGCTATAATTATGGGGGTGTGAGGCATTAGAACAGGTTGCCCAGAGCAGCTGTGCATGCAGGCCAGGCTGGATGGGGCTCTGGGCATCCTGGTCTAGCAGAAGGGGTCCCTGCCATGTCAGGGGAGTTGGAACTAGATGCCCTTTAAGGTCCTTTCCAAAACAAATCTTTCTGTGATTCTGTGACAGCATTTTACCCCAAGAATGTGTCAAGATTTCTAACAAGCTACCTGATCTCGCTCATAAGTGATAGTGACAGTTTTTATACAAAGTCTTTTTCTGAGATATGCTGTGATTCCAGCATCTGGGCATTCATTTGTAAATATCTTTAGGGAATCCTGTGAAAAAGAAACTTCATTGAGCACTTAATCAGAAAACCTGCAAAGTAGTAACAATTCTTTGGCTGATTTTTCAAAGAATAAAAAGTATTCATAATTCCTGACACTGAAAAGAAGGATGTTTTAATGTATTATTATTGATGTATTTATTTCATTTATAGTTTATTATACAGGCACAGCTTAAAAGCTTGAGTTAAATATAATAGATTTAAAGCTTTATGTCAAGACAGAAAGAAGTTTATTCTTCTTTACTGGTATTTAATAGATGCTATTTAATCAGAATAAGGAAGAACTAGTTGAATAATATGTATAGCAGACAGTTCATATTCAATGCATAACAATGCTAAATACTTTATAAATAATACCATAAATTTAGCCAGTGAATGATACTCAATTACATTATAATATGGGCTCTCTAATATAATTGCCTTCTGCTATTAACAGTCTCTAAATTAATTATGATTAAATTAATATTAATTAGCAATGCCACACTGACAGTCTACTGAGTGGTTCTTTTTCTGTTATCTAGTGCCCCTTAGATTGCAGTTTTGCCTAAAGACTCACTTCCACAAGTATTTCTCCATTGCAATATGTCACACATAAACATTCTGTTGTTGCTAAATTCACTTTTATCAATATATTACAAATATAATTCCAATCTTCAAAAATTGCTCATTTTTTACTGTATCTGACATGCTTAGATATAAAACCACTTTATTTTTTTAAATACAGGGTTTTGCTGATTTTTTTTTTCTGCATGTATTTTGTTTTCCCATATAGCAGAATTTAGAAATAATGTGTTATTTATGAGAAGTCAACATTTGTTGCCAAAGGTGTGAAACAAAACATTGGTCTTGCAGGAACAAGCTTACTTTCTCTTTTTCCTATTTTGCCTTCAATTTCAGTCATTGCCATTTGGTAAAAGTTTATCTTTGCAATGAGAAAGATAATCTCAATAATCAGAATGTATGTAATGCTTATAATTTGCTAAGTAGAAAGTATAAGTCTGAAAATAAAAAGCAAAACATTCTTGGCTGAGTTTTCCATAGTGGAAAGAGCAATACTGTGTTTTGCTGTGATGTATTCCTGGCTTAATGTAGTTTTTTCACAAAGATAATGAAGACACTCAAATTTAAGTAATGCAGAAGACCAGCCAGGAAGTGTACAATTAAATGCTCTATTAAATGTAACTGTGTGCTTATTCTTTTTCATAATTTTACTAATGTGCTAAATGTAAATTGAGGCCATGAGTTCATCAGCCTAGAGAATTCTGGTTTGAGTTGTCCCTGTTTTGATTGGTCATTTATTGGCATTTTTGAATATTGTCTGGTTTTCACTGTAGTTTGTGAAGAAAAGAATTATACTCACAATGACTGGACTGGACTCTTTCTCAAGTCATATCTTAGGTGGTTTCAGAATGAACTGGACAAGTGGAAGGAAAAATTCACCAAGACCTGTTTAGCATAAAGTCATTACATGATTTGTGTGCAGATGGAGACACATCACTGGATGCAGAAGGGGATTATTGCTCGTCTGCATTTTACACTTTTGTCTACATATCTGCTATTTGTGACTAGAGACACAAGAGTTTATTTGCTTAAACCTTCTCTCTTCTATTGTGATTTCTACATTTAATTGTGGATAGCAGTTATTTAGACACTTTTGTGTAAGTGTTTTTAAATTCCCATTGTCTGGTGGAGGTTTATCTTTGAAGGGAACATCTGCATCTTTACTTCTCTTGGGTCTTATTTAGTTTAGCTTTCTGAAAATTTGAAAATAGATATAGAAACTAAACACAGCTTAAAGCAGATAATTCTGGCTTTTCTCATCTCAGATTACTCTGTTGATATAACACAAGAATATTTTATTTTTAAGAGGAGAAATTTTGAGGAGTTAAAAAACCATAAATATTTATATTTTTGAAAGTGTAGTCATCCCATTTTTTTCCCTCTTTAGCATGTTAAGGCACTTCCTATCTTGTATATCCATTGACGTTATATTTTCTTTTATTTTTCTGCTAGCTCTAATATTTATTTAATTTTGACTAGGAGTGAAGAAGTAAATTCATTTGTGTTCCTGAGTTATTTACATACAATTCCCATGCCTAATTCCAGATTTCTAATGCAAGTTCAGAGTTGATGTAAAATATTTTGAAAAGTCTTGTCCATTATCTCTTCCCTTGTTGATTCACATGTACCAGGTCATAAACATATAACAGGATCATACTTGGAGTTTTTTATCTCTAGGAAATTTTCAAGAACTGCCTTTTTTTTTAAGTTCCATTGAGGAGAATGAGAA
>VZRH01008147.1:22716-53815 GCA_013397555.1 Urocynchramus pylzowi
AAAAAAAAAAAAAAAAAAAAAATATGTAATGGAAAGCTGATCATAGCCCCATTTGAGTTAGGACTTCAGAAATATTTTCATGTGAAAATGGAAAAAAAATATACTAGCCAGGTGATCTCATAGCCATACTCTTAGTAGCTTTGGCTAATGACACCATTGACAATTGTCAATGTTTATTATATAATGTTCAAGTAGGTCAGATCTGTTTGTGCATCAGTTACTTGTGCAGGGTGCATGCTGCTTGCTCCAGCTGAGTAATGTCAAACATCTGGGCAGAGCCAGTCACTCTGTGATAGCCTGTTGCACAACAGGTTCAGAAATGTTAAGTAGCAAGTAAGCTCTGCCTCAGGACAGTGGTGTGGATGTTGATAATATTGGTGTGCCCAAAGGAATTAGCATGCTTTCTTAGTCTCTGGTCCAACATGTTTCTTATTCATGTGAGCAAAATTTCCTCACTGGAATATTCCTACAGTAATCAGCAAAGCTCATGGCAGTAAAAAGATAACAAATCCAACTAGTTATTAGCCATAAAGAAATCCTTCCTGTTAAAATTCCCACAGTTAAGAGATGCTTTTAAATGTGTCTTCCTAATGAGAGGGAGCTAAGGCTTACACAATTGTCCTTTCTCTTCCTGTCTGTGTCTCTAGGTGTCCTCCTCCTTACAGTTTTGACTCCATTCAGTCTGTTGGTTGAAACTAGCAACAAAGGCAAGAGGTCCCCAAGTATTACAGGCTTTATGGCTCCAATCAGCCCAGGAGAAAAGATATTAATGAGTCTGAGCTTATAAAAAAACCTTCACTTCAATAAACACCAACTCTACATGGGCAGGATACCAAGAATAAAATATCTTGCTTGGTACCTGCTTAGCAGTGAGGTACAATCTACAAGAAAATTATTCCTAATATGGAAAAAACAATAATCATTATTTCCCTTGCACACTGGAATATTCTGCCTTAAAAATGGGCACTTTGTATGCTTCTAACTGCAAATATACTGAAAGAAATTGTATGTGTTTCAGTTATCAAAATTGCAAATATTCTCTACATTCTTGCTTTCTAGAACTTTATTTGGAAAAAAAAAGAATTGAAATAATGAGTAGCTGCTAGCAGGTTATAAGGAACTTCTGGTTTTCCCAGTGGAGAACAGGATACACAACCAAAAATCATAAAATGACAGATTATCTTTAAACTTGTATAAATCAGTCAGATTTTGTACATGAATTGCAACTCCAGGCCCCTGTAAAGTTATGGAAAGGGGAAAAAAAATTAAGCAAAGGTGCTCTATTCCTCCTGGAGATGTGGGACTACCTTGTGATCTTAGTTATGTATGAAATGTGTGTCTGTTTTCTGATTTTATCCTGCCATAGAGTCCAGTAAGGACTACAATAGAATAGCTGGGCAATTTTTTCATTCTTATCAAATTAAAAATATTTGTATAAAAAAAGTATAAAAATCTTTCTATATTTACATATAGAAAGTATATGTATGTGTGTGTATGTGTGTATATATACATATATATATATATATAATATTTTAGTTTATTTTATTCTTCATCTAATTCCAAATTTTGTTTATCTGGATTTCTTACATTCCTTTGGTACTAAAATCCTCCTGAACACTTTCTGAAATATGCAATTTCAGAAGAAGGTTCTTGAGGGACCTCTTGTATCATGCTTACCATAACATTTGCTCTAAAAGTTTTGGATCTTGAAAAGACTTAATGCATAATGCCATTTTTTCCTCATTTCTATACTTACTGTTTTCTAATGAGTATAAAAATCAATAGACAATATTCAGAAAATCCAAACTTATTCTTTGTCTTTGGAACATTTTTGTACTGAGCAGATAAAACCCACATTTATTGGTAATTATTTTCTCTTGTGTTTCTGCTGTGATTTGGGAGCTTGACATTGTCCTTATGATGAGGTTTCCTCAAATTGGCCAGTTCTGCGTGGTTTGCCTTTTAAAAATTTTTTCTCCAATTCTACTAAATTTCACTTAGTTGTTCTAAGTTAAACTACATTATGCTTATGCAGTACAGCAAGTAATCATTTACTTGGAACTATCTGAAACTTGTTCTTACTTTGGCTCTAATGAATTTTTCTTTTTTAGTGCAGAATAGGAGCCTGAATGTATCTTCGAATTGCTCTCATAGCAATTAACATTTTCTTGAGAGGCTGAAACAATGTCTTTTGGAAGCAAAATTAGCAGCTACTGGAATTCTTTTGTTTCTAGCCCATTATGCTGTTAATTCTAAAAAGTGTTTCATGTCACTGATTCACAGTAATTTATTATACCTAAGAAGACCTGTTTGTTGTCCTTATTTATTAGCATTTGGATTTCACAAATACGTATTTTTGCTTTTAATCCTTCTTTCCAAAAGATTTGGCAGAAGAAAACAAAGAACACAGCTCCATCTTTGCAGTGATCTTAGGAAAAATATGCAGATATTTAATTTGTGAAGAAAAGATTCTATTCAGCCTTCCAGTTTCATTTCCTTTCTCTCAAAAAGAAAAGCTATTAAAAAAAAAAAAAAAAAAAAAAGGGTTGGNTCCTTTCTCCAAAAAAAAAAAAAAAAAAAAAAAAAAAAAAAAAAAAAAAGGGTTGGCGGAAAGCATAATTATTTCAGTAGAATAATTTGAAAATGACCTTGAGAAAAACATCTACTTCAGGATTTTCTTATGGCCTGTTTAAGTTCATGACACATCTGTTTACCATCTCCTTCTATTCTTTCATTTCTAACAATGCCTAGCTTCTTGTCCATCTCCCTTCAATATGTAGCAGATTTTATCTCACCTGATAAATAATTTATACGAAGCATAAGAAAATCTTTGTGTGTGTGACTCAGTGCCTGCTTTACCATTTTGTTTGCTCATTGCCCAAACAGGAGTATAATCATGGGCAGCTCCTCTGACAGAATTTTGGGAATCTCTTTATTTTGCTCTGTTTTTTATTTTCAGGGGTTTTCTTTTTTTAATTTCAAATTTCTATTCTACTACTCCATCTTCATTCTTCTCACTACAGGTGTTCCTTTTACTATTGCTCATTTTGTCCTTTTCCATTATTGCTGCAGCACTTCACAGTCTGAAGCTGTTGTTTTGGAGCTCTTTCTGAATCTAAATTTGCATATCCCAGAATTCATTCCATTTTGGATCAAAATCTATGTCTCACAATGAGTTTCATAATTACAGATAAGACTCATGAATTTTAGATAATTATAAACTTCTGCAAAAAAAAACCACCTCTGTTGCAACATTAGGTGAAGTCAGTCTTTCAGAAGTTTCATGGTTTTGGAAAAAACATCCTTTGCTGTCTCAGCTAGGCTTAGTTTCACACTGTTATAATTGCTTCAAATATCATTATAACTCAGTAGTTCATCTCTTTGCTTCTTTCTTTTTTTTGTTAAATTCCACTACATCCATGATTGAAGGTGTGAAGTGTGCCTAGTGAATTTTGCCTGTCAAATGGCTTTACATGCTCCTGCTTTCTCACCACCAACATTATATTCCCCAAACCTCACTTTTTATGTAATTCTTGACCTAAGTATTTCTATGGATACCACTTACAGAACAGGATTTTAGCTAGCCCTCTGGTAAGAAGAAATTTATTAGCATTGCAATTGTGAATTCAGTCATGGGTTGCAGCTTCCAGCAGATTCCCAGCATCCCTAGGAGAGGCCCTGGTCATTTCTGTTAAGACTGGTACTGTATTCTTTAAAATGTCATGGGCTGATCTTAAACCCCTCAAACTGGCATAGTCTCTTCCTTGAAGGACACATCATTCCTTCATCCAGAGACCACATGAGAATTTTAAGTTCTATGTACTTTACTGTCATGTCATGTAGTCATTCCAAAAAAGCAGAATGGCTTAACTAGAAAACTATAAATAATTCAGGAGAGATTTTCTTTCACAGTAAGCCCTTCAGCATTTATGAGGAATATACAATTAATGCAAACTAGACATTCAGCTGATGACTTTAATTTTTTTCACTAAAAATCTGTCAGAATTTTGTTTGTTTTTTTCTTTCTTCTCTAGCTCTCAATATTCTTATTCCTGCTTATAATGGTACATAAGAAAGAGTAATGATGTGTTTAAAGTAGGGTTCTTTATTTCTTTTTTCTTGCAGACATAAATAATTTTGTCTGTTGGGGTGATCCCAACTTGACTTGACAGATCATTACTGAAGTTATGTTTCTTATAATTGCAAACCTCTCTTAAATTGCACTTTTTAAATTGAGGTTGTGGTGTTTTCCATCCTCTACAGCCCCACACACAGTGCTAGGGAGAAGAAGAGATCTATTACCCTTCATTTCTTGCTAGAGAAAGTGTAAAGAAACTAATAGAGTCAAAGTTTAGGAAAAAAAAAGTTTGGTTTGTAACAGGATAAACACTCCTTTGCTTGTGTGCTGTTTCTCGGTGTTTTTATGAGCAGCAAGACTATCTTCATCTTAGATGTCTGACAAGCACAAGGAATAGAAAGGAGCAATTATGGAAGGGGCTGGTGAACAACTGTAAGGAGGTCTCAGAGAGAAGTGAAGTGACTGCTGGTAAAGGACAGTCTCAGAGCATTGCTGTAAGTTGCACCTGTTTGGCTTTGTCTGAGAACTGAGAATTCATCATTCTCAGTAAAGAGCCAGTTATTTAGGTGTAAATATAGAGAATGAAGTCAGAGATAGCACTGATCTCTATAAGCATACATTGTACAATAAGCACTGTTTAAAATCAGTATAATAGGAGTCAAGTTCCAAGAAGACAGAGAACACTGAAATTAAGGTTATTTGTGCAGTCTTAGGCAGTGTCTTGCATCTTGCACTGCTTACACTGGTTATATGTTATGGCATACCAAGTAGTCCTGTAACTGACAATATTTGTGTCCCCTCTTCCTCTTTGCCAGAAAAGAGGATTTATGCCTCTTTTAGACTGCAAACTAGATAGAGTGCTGTTAATGAATAGATATTTCCTAGTTCCTACATCTCTCCTCTTGTTTTTTCTTTTTTTTTTCCTTTCTTTTTATTTTATTATGGGGTGAAAAACCTGTCTGTAAAACAACATTATTAAATCTGTCTGTATGGATCATTACTCTGATATCTAAGCATTTCAAAACCATTCTTTATCTTTATTATCTCTTCTCACAAGGGGTTTTTGTTGTGTGATTTACAACAGGAGAAGTGAATCAGTGTAAGAAATGTTTGATATATTTATGATTTTCAGTGCTGTACACTGTTTCTGATATAATCTGCAAAATGAACACTTTATATAGCACTTTATGTATTCTAGCACTGCTACTGTTGAGTGGTATTGCAGGCAGTAGTGTAGTTCTCAGCAGTTGTGCTGATTGGGTATTTGAGACTTGTATTGGGCAGGAAGAAAGTGTGGAATGTAAAACAGACAAAGATAAAAAGACCAATGATATTTTTAGTAACTTTTATATACTCTTTTATATTTGCTTTCAAGATATGAAAATAAAAACAAAGTTAAAATGAAACTAAAGTTGACATTGAATTGAATTGAATTGTCAATGACATTTTCAAAATGCAGTTCTTTCCCTGTGACTATCAAGACTGTCATACCTGTGAGGCCTTTTTAATCTTCAAAATGAAAAATGTATTTATTTCAGAAAAGTATCTCAATTGAGCTATTTTTCTTAGAATTTCCATTATTTCAAGGAAAAAAAAAAATAAACAATACCATACCTCACAGTAACACAAACCCCCAAAACAGATTCTAGATATTAATTAGGTGTAGTTTTTCACAGAGAAATTAATTTGACATACATGCAGAAGCAGCCTCTAAAGCTATACTTTGAAATTTTATGAAAACAAAAGATGGGAAGTGGAAATATGTCCTCAGAACTGAGCAGTGGATAGTAATGAATTTCAATTTTCCCACACCTACAGGAATCTTTCAGTTGTAAGGGAGACTTTGACAAGGTACAGAGATGCTGGGTGCTGGGACTATACACAGCTGTGAGGGGTCTTCCAGTTCCCTCTGAGATGATGACAGGTTAGGAAGAAAGGTGGTGAACAGTTCCCTTTGGTCACATTGTGGGGACAATCCTGCTGCTTATAGGACCATGACATGGGACATGCTGGCATTACTGTCTTTTCTTAGATTTAGGACAATATCCTAGTACAAAGCTTCAACATTCTCCATCTGACTGGCAGAAGGGAAGATCCTGAGAATGTCGTGAGCTGCTCACATAGCTGATACTGTCACTTACAGGAGGAGAATCAGCAACCAGAGCTGATACTCTCTGTCATCACTGCACAGACTCTCTCACCCTCAGGCCAAGGATGCCCATCCAAATCTCTCAGGCAGGCATGAAATACCCATGTTGGGCTAACCACTGACCTCCCTGTGATATTGGACCTCAAGTGTTCTACCAGCTGTGTTAAGGCCACAGCATGACTAAGTTTTGTGCCCACAGTTCATGTGGGGTCCAGCCCTCGCTTGGCCACCCACAAAAAAAGTTGGGAATTTCCCTTTGCCAATGGCTGTGTGCAATTTCCAGTCCCTTGCAAGATAGTGACAGGGCTGTTTTATCTGTCCTTTGGAGAGTTGTCCTCTGTCACTATGAGTTTTGAGGAGGTAGAAGACAGGAGGATACTATGAGCTGGTCATGCCCCTGTTCAGGTATCTGGCTGGGGAAAAAACAGAACAAGGAAGAAAAGAGGAGCAGCCTGCCTCTGGTCACTTCTCCCTGCCTTTTTTCACATCCATACTGACCTGTCAACCTTGGCTGGTTCAGCCCTTTGTACACCCAACTTGGGCTATCCCTCTCACCAACTCCTCTGTGGCATGGCCATCAGGAATATTCTTCCCTATGTTCTCAGCATCACCAAGGGTAGTACCAGGAGTTGGTGACACCACTCTGTGACCATGGAACATCAGGAAACTTTGCTTTATTGTGAGAGTGAGTGAGCCCTGGCACAGGTTTAAGCAAGAGGTTGTGAGTTCTCCAAAAGATGTCTGGACATGGCCCTGGAAAACATGCTCTGGGTGGCACTGCTTGAGCAGGAGCAGGGCTGAACCCAATGACCTTCAGACACCCCTTCAAGTCTCAAATATTGCATGACTATGTGAAAACCTAGAAAACACTTAACTAATTATTTCTCTCTACACTGCTATTCTCTTAATATTGGCCCTGGAAAAAGTAATTTTAAGGATTTAACGCAAGAATTTTCCTGCAGAATCAGACATTATGGTGTCTGGATGTTCAAAATGCCTATGCAGAAGAGAAGTCTCTTTTTTTCTGTAGGTTTTTGTTGGTTGTTTTTTTTTTTTTTTTTTTTTTTTTTTTTTTCATAGGGATCTTTTTTTCCCTCCCCAGAATTTGTCTTGCCTACTTATTTGACTTTTTAATCTGAGGATTCAAATGAAGTTTCTCAGACAACAATATTTGTTATAAAAGAACTTTGATTCATGTTCTGAGGACAGTCCATGTCACACAATGAATTTGATCTTGTAGAGATATGTGACCACTTCGTCTAAAAGCTCATTTGCTTGACTAAATTATCTACTCAGTGTTGTTAGAATGTAGTATTTGAGCATTATGCAGATTCTTGGCTTTAAGGAAAACTAATTAGAGGAAAAAGACAGTGCACATAACCTTGTGACATACTGATACACAGATGGATCCTGAGCATGGATTGATGATTTTTCATCTACTGCTACAAGTCTTCTCTCACCTCAAGTGACTAGTAGTATAGGTAATCATTCTCTGATACACCAATATTAGCAAAAATTGCATACTTATGTTGGACTGCAAAAGTTACTACTAGATAGAGAATGATGGGGATTATGGTTGGGAAAACCATTTTTGCTGTTGAGGACTCCTACCTCTTGATCATAAAATACTTCTGTGAGATAAACTTTTTTGCTGTACCCTTCGTTTCTACCACTCCTAAAAAGAAGCTTTTTTAACTTGTCCTTGCTCTTCACCTCTTCTTATCTCACTCCATCAACCATAATCTCCAAACTGACAATGTAAATCTCTGTCCCAAACCCATCCTAACCCCAAAGCTGTTTCTGAGTAAATCTCTCTAGCTTCTTACCTAAGCTATGCTCTCTCTCCTTTGCTCTTCATTGGCTATGTGCATTTTCTCTGGCTTCCCATTCAGTTATTGCTTCTCTGGTGTCAGTCTCTCTTAATTATATAGGTGACCCCAGCTCTTCCCATGCAGTTATCTATTCCTTACCTGATGTAAAATGCCCTCTCTTTCATCATCTCCCACCCCAACTTTTAATCAGATTTTTTATTTCTTTCTTCTCAATCTCATTCTTAAGGTGTTAGTGCAAATTGACCCACCTATGGCACTGTGTCAGTACGCCTTGAAATTTAATTGGGGTTTTTGCCTTAAAAAAGTAGGACTTTATAAGTACAAGTGGAAAGTGTTTTTTGGTCTTGATTTTTTTTTCATTTTTTTAAAGACACAGTTAAGAAACTTTTAAGAGCAACTCAAAGTTTGCCACTCTAACCCTGTAATAAATAATTTAAACCCAGGGATTTAAAAATGTGCAATTTGGTGAAAACAAGACAGGTCAAGAGGTTTGAAAATCCTTATTGAGAATACAGAGCCTTCTGACATTTTCTTTCTGTCAAATTCTAGCAGGTTTGCATTGATTATGTGTGAAATTGGATACCCCCAGACTCCACACAACTAGGTTTGGTCAGATTGTTAAATGGAACTTTGTTTAAAGGGACTGACCTACAGTCCCATAATTCAAAACACAAAACTCTTTGATAATTTTGAAATAAATTTGTTCAGATTTTTTTATGTGAGCTAACATCTCCCAGTTTATTTCACAGAAGGTGGGCAGAGGTAATTGAAAAACAGGATTTTAGAAAGATGACTGTTGTCCAGCCTTAATTATAGGTGACTCTAGTAACCTTTTTTATGATAATGGAAGGTCACAAATTTATCTATATCAAATTTATCTTTTATAAACAGATACAGGCTGGCTTAGGTGTTTGTCTCAGACTAGCCAGAGGTGAGATAACCCCTGTCTGAAATATGTACAGCTGCTTGAGCATGAAACTTCCCTGACTGGTTACTCAGCGTGGACCATTTAATGCATGATGAGATGGCTGTTCCTACATTACAGAAGCTTTGTGTTCCTGGAGGGCTTGGGGCAAGGGCAAAGCAAGATGGGATCTTTTAAGAGAGGCTGGTTCAACTTCACAAGGATTGTTGCAGGGATATAACAGAAACCACACCTTGTTCTGGAGAGGCAGTGCTATTGGTAAATGGAGATCCAAGTGCAAGAAGCAACTAAGGCATGCTCTCAACTCAAGTGCTGTTTTACAGTCTTACAAAAGGTTGGGGTTTTTTAAAGTCAAATGCCAACGTTTGCCCAGATGGTCTCAAAGCAAATGAAAAAGTAGGCCATTTTAGGAAGCTTAAACTCAGTTTTTCCATACTGCAGGCTGCTTAATCATGCACTTAGCAGTGAGCATGTGCCATCACTGAAATATAACATTTGCTGAGTGGCTTCCTTTAAAAAAAAATCTAAAATATAAATATGCATCTAGGGAAACAGAACTTGGAGATAAAACATGAGTAGCTAAACATGAGTTTTATTGTTTCCATAGACCTTCATATTCACTTATGAAATGAAAAATGTCTTTAGCATTTGCAACATGCCTGCTGACTCATTACCTCTATCTTACAATTAACTGTAGAGTGTAAAAGCTGGCTTTCCTATGAAGAAAATATACACTAATCTTCTTTCACTTTGTTGTATCAGTGCAGGATTTTTGTCCATGATCTCATAGGAAGCAGATACATCTCTGAATCCCTGAAAATACATTTTTTTGTGCCCTTGGAATACTCCAAGTACTTTTTATAACTGAACTGTACAATACAATTCTTTGACAAATCTCTCTTAGGCTTTTTGAGAGCTACTTTTAGGTGTTGTAGTGCTGCAAATGGAAGCACCTGCTTAGCCCTACTGGGGGACACTGTGTACCTTTCTTATTTGCCCTGTCCTGACACATGATCGATATCCTCACTTACCAGCACACACAACACTGATACCTTTGAGCTTTTGATTTTTCTCAGCCTGAAGATCAAAGAGGATTATTGCCTCAAACTGAACCATGTCAGTACATATCAATAACTGCTAATTATTAACTAATTAGCTAACGTTATTTCCTTCTATAGTTATATCTATACACAGCTATCTTTATGCTTTTTGTTGCAATAGTTAATAAAGGATAAATCAGGTCATCCAGAAAAGGGGAAAAAAAAAAAAAAAGAGGGAAGTCAAATGTGGAAGTTTTTCATATTTATTACTGAAATTCTCAAATGGATTACTTCTGCTATGTGACCTGCAATCTCTTTAAATGTATAAATAGGGCAATTCCAAAAAAAGGAATCACATACTACCTAAAGCAACAAAAGTAATAAATGATCAGTGGAAATTTTTTTTTCATGTTGATATTCTAAATATGTATCATAAAATTAATTGTTCTTATCTGCAGCTTGTTTATAATTTAAATTCTTCGTCTTGTCCCTCTACAATGTTACCATATTCAGACTCTATATGTTATTTGTTTTGCCAGGAAAGTGTGGAAAGTTGCTTTGAAACAACTTGCTGTTGTATAGTAGAAGAACACAGAAATGTTTTGAGGAAAGAACGTGACCAAGGAAACTAATTTTGCTCTTTATACCATACTTCTCCCCGCCTTCTTCTGCTGTGGAGGAGTGTTGTGTCAGAAAAACTCATGGCAAAGAAATAGGGAATACTGGAAGAGAAAAGGAGGAATAACAGTGTATGATGCTCTCCTGAGAAAGCATCATTTTTCCAAAGATTGTCTATGTCATTTATGATTGCCTAAAATGATGATGGGTACAGGTTTCGGATAGGGTCACTAGAGCATTGGTGATTCCCAAAAGCCCCTTGAATCCAGGAGTTATTCCAAGTTAATGCTGGGGAACAGCAAGCAAAATAGCTTTTCAGTCATGATTTATTTAGTTCCTTAAGCACTACAAATTTCTCTCCTAAGAAACACACTGGTATTTTATTTGATTTAAATGAGAGACATTGGCACTGTTGGTGAGCCTACAGAGCATTTGAGCAAATTAGCAAAGGGGTTACTGAATCCATATGTGTGTTGCTTCAGGGATAAGCTGAATCTATTCACTGACTCAAATGCCTAGATTTAAATATCCCACAGATTCGAGGAGATTTGTGGGAGCTGTCTGTATTCAGAAAGGACATTTACCAAAGGAATAAAAAGTGTGATAACCCAGTGCATTTTAAATCTGAATCTGAATGCTTGTTTCAATGCAATGTGATTCAACTTCAAACAGTACCAATCGAAGCAAACTAAGATGCCATTTTCAGAAATAGTAACTTAATAAGTACGCCCTGAAGATTTGCAGCTCTCCAAAAACTTGCAAACTTTGAATGTTTGGTCACAATGTCCAATGCCTTTTGTATATTTTCAAAACTTTAACACATATTAATGTCCTTTTTTCTATGAATGCTATACAAGCAAAAAGCAAAACAAAAAAAAATATCCTTTTTTTTGAAAAGCTGATGTTCAAGAAAAAACTCAGAAGAGCATGGCATGTTTTCATCAATATTTTTGCTTATAAAATACTCTGGTGGGAAATTTTATGCAAAGTTGAGATACCTAGGAGAAAGAAGTTCAGTATATGTCAACATAATATTTTGTAAAATAAAGTTAATGAATGAATGTCAAGTCTTACTGACTAATATTTTCAAAGGGCTGTACTGAGTCAAATCCTGCTAGGTGTATGTGGACCTTAGCACAGATAAACTTGGAGCTCTGGGCATGTTGGTGGTTTGGTCTAAAGAGACAGCATTGTTAATGCTACTCACTGAAAGAAAATCCATTAAACAGGTGGTTCTGTGTTCTCTGCATTGTAACAACATTTAGATTACTGGAAACTCTTGAAAATTTAATATTTTCCCTCGATTTCCTTTTTTCTTTTTACTTTTAAATTATACTTTGATACTTCTCTTGCCATATGATTTTCTCTTTGTAGTATTTCAATTGTTTCAAATTTCAAACAAAAAAAAAATGTTCTTATGAAATTTTCAAGTTTTGTCTTATGACCCTTCCAAAAACTAAATGTCTTTTCATTTGTATTACTCTCTTCAGGACATTGACTAGATTTTGACTTGAAGAGCTCTTTAAAATATCTGTAGGTAACACCAGCTCTCTAACACACTTTACAATGATGCTAGAGAACTGTATGTCACTGAAATAAATTAAAAATTTAAAGTTTTAACGTGAAATGGGTCAGCCCATTAACACAAAATCAAATTCTGAATTTTAAAATTTGTGGGGAGAATTATATGATCTAAATTGGTGCTAGTGGCAATGAAATTGCACAACTTGAGATTCTGTAAGCAATCAGTCAAACAGAGCCTACATTGTGTTGGTTTGGGCTGGGGTAGAGCTCGTTTTCTTCACAATAGCTGGTCTGGGTGTGTCCTTTGGGTTTGTGCTGGAAATATTTATAATATAGGGACATTCTTGTCATTGATGAGCAGGGCTTGCCAAGAGCCAAGGCCTTTTCTTCTCCTCAAAGCATCCCACCAGTGGGTGGGCTGGGAATGCACAGGGAGTTGGGAGGGAACACAGCTGGGACAGCTGACTCCAGCTGACCACAGGGATACCCCACAGCATTTGGCATCATGCTCAGCTTATAGGGCTGGGAGAAGAAAATGGGAGAGAGGCAACACTGAGAGTGATCTCATTTGTCTTTCCACTATTACGTGTGATGGAGCACTCCTTTCCTGGGCATGTCTGAACATGTGCCTGCCCCTGGGATTGTCTCACTTTTACACTTCTGACGCTCTCCACCATCCCACTGGTGGAGGAGTGGGTGGCTAAACCTTGTCATAGATTCATGGTAATTTCAAGCATTTGCATCTGAAATTCTAGAATCAATTTGTCTCATTTTATTGATTTCTTGTTCTGAAATGGAATAGTTGTTATTGCTTATATACTTGTATGATTTTAATCTGCACAGGCTTCAAATACTTAATTTTTAAAAAATTGTAAGTGTTCCAAACCCTCAGTGCTAGAAAGAAGACAGTGTGTTCTTCAAATACATATACATGTCAACAATAGAGCTCTTACAGCAAGGTCACTGTCAGTTGATTTAATGCTCAGACTCCAGTAGAAAGTACTTAGAAGTCCAACCATTACTGTATGACTCACTTGACACTGCAGATAGAGTGAACTTGTGCAGATATGCATGTAGGAACTCTGGTTGTCACTAACTTGTGACTGATAGTGTAAGATGGCTAAATGATTAACTTGATGTTTGCATGCCTTGAAAACAGATAATAGATCTATGAAATGTGGCAGTGTATTCAAGGCAACACACATAAAATACACTAATGTGGCATTTAAATTGATAAAAACTGTCAGCATTATAAGGGAATGCTTTTCCATGTCTTCTACATCCTGCCACAACTAAAAGTTCCAAGGTTTTATTTTTTACTGTGTGACCAAAGATCATGAACTTTCATGGCACCCACCTCATATGCTTAAGGCTTTCCTGTGAAAAACCTATGGCAAATTGAGAATCATTGCCTGAAAAAGATTAAAATTTGCTCAGTTCACTGTGCAGTGTTAATGCTATCAACATCACAATTTATTTAACAAAAATCAATTTCAGTTTCAAAGATGATTTCTGACCATCATTCTAGAGGAGACTAGTGGCAAAAAGACTTAAATAACTTTTTGTGTATATCTACACTGTTGTACAAATCTAAAAAGCAGATGCTAAACCGATAGAAAGATTGACACTTGCCAATTTCTCTTTGATCTGAAGTTGTAATTAACAGGAAAAAGCATAAGCTTATGGCAGGAATTGTACAGGACCAAAATATGTACCAAAAGTATTTGATATAGCTAGGATTCTCATGGGTTCTTACATTGAGGGGGAAAAGCGATGCTAAAAATTCTCAGGATTTTAGAGTGTTTTTGGTAAATGACAATGGGGTTCTAATTGCTCATGGCTGGTGTCAGTTATCATGTGGCAAAGGTTGCAACACTGTCTTTTAATAGATTATGAGTAACTGCTGTGGAAAAAAAAAAAAAAAGAAGTTTTATAAAGTTTAATAAAAATGCACCTAAAATGCTATTTTACATCTCTCTCTGATTTGAATTTTTATGGAAGGAGTAATCAGTCTATGAATTGATAGACACCTGGAATTGCTCCTCAAAAACCTTTTCTTCAAACCAGGTGAAGGGCTCCTATTGGTGCCTGTTTGATGAAGTTTCTTTAGGCAGAAGGACACTGTACAAACCCATCAGCATCAATTTCTACTGTCTTCACTTCCCTACTACTTATTGACATAATTTCAGTGCTTGTGGAGAAGAAAAAACCATTAAATTTCTCAGCTCTTTAAAAACTGGCTGTCAAGAACTGTTCAGAAACCCAACTTCTTGACAATATGTTTTAATTTAAAAAAATGTAAAGAAATTGTAGGATTTTTGGAAGGACTCAAGAGAATTCTGAAATAAAACAAAATAAAGTTACGTAACAGTGTGGTTTTAAGAAGGGATTTAGTTAGATTGCATGGTTTTTAGTATTCACATGAAACATTTGGAAGGCTTCTGCAGACAGCACCTTTTCCTCTGAGCTGACATTGACACAGAAGGAAGATGTCAGGTACTCAATGCTCTCCACTTGTGGCAAACAGGAGACTGAAGAAGTTTAATTGAGAGAATTTTGCTTTGCCCACCATTTCTATAGTGTTACTTTGAAAGAAACTCTAACTCCAGGTGACCTAAAAATCTCAAGCTGTGAAACTGAAATCAAGAAAAGTGTAAACTCTGTGTCAAGAACTGTATGATTTACATGGTACACTTTCTGGTGATGTTATGCACACAAATAAGACATTACAACAAAAGAACCTCACTGAACGATACCATGTTCTGGTCCTCATACATAAACATTAATTAAAGATGAAATTAATATCCCTTGTAAGGTGGCAGAGCCAAGGAACAGAACTAGAGTGTTTCTCAGGGAGGTGAACAGTCCCAGCTCACTGCTGGGAAATATTCTTGGACAGTACCATGAAACATTGCAATTACACAGATGGTGGTCAAGACAGCACAGATATTCACAAATAGGAAAGCTTTTGTGTTTGTTTTGTGTTTTTTCTTGTATTTCCCAATATACACCTCTGACAGAGTGGCAATGCTCTCTTTTAACATTTATAGGTTATCCCTTTTTCTCTCTAGATTAAAAAAAGAAAGAAAACCAAACCAGAAAAAAAAAACCCACTGGTTAATGGCCATATTTGTAAATTCTTTAATATAATTTACAAAAAATATCTCAGTATCTGAGAGATGTAAAACTTCTGCAACTTGGTCTTAAAAAATATTATATATTTTTCTGTCTGGACCCTGTTATTGATTATAGCATCTGACAGGAAGATTGAACATTCTTTCTGTATTTGCATATCAAAGGACAAGATTTTCACATCTTCCTGAAGAACTAATTAAAACCTTGATTCTTTTAAATGGTGATTATGTTTTAAAGTATTAAGGGCTAGCCTGCCTGTGACATGTACGGAGACTGAAATTATCAGACACCTTCAGCAACTGTTATGCCGTGGCAATACTAAAATTTCCAAAAGAGGAAAATGCTGTTTTTTAAAGATTTAACTATGTTCATACATTGCATTTGCAGTGATTATAACCAAAGTACAAAACATTAGTGGAAAATTGAATGTTGGGTTTGGGTTTAACCTGGCTTGGTTTAGCTTGATTATGTTTTTTAGAGACCTTCCTTATACTATTAACTGTTTCTTGTATGTCTGTTGATTCATGTTTTAAAGTACAATTCTTCAAGGTAAGACTTGTTTGGATTTTTGTTCAGGTTTTCAGATGAAAAGAACACAACAAATTCTGATGAATTTGAAATCTATGCAACATAGTAGAAAATAATGGCATTCCCTAGGATTTGAAATCCATGCAATTTATTAAAAAATATAATGTTACTCTCTGAGACAAAAACAAACAGTGAGATTTAGTAGAGTGTCCCTGTAGTTTTTAACCCAACAATATTTTTATATAATGTAGCTGTCCCCATGTTAGAAACAATGTCTCAGTTAGTTTCAAAGGCATTATACTGAAGATTAATGTTATTCTTTATCTAAGTGGATTCAATAACCTTTACAGTTCCGTATCATATATTGTGCCCAATTCAATGATTTTTTTCCTCATCTATAAATCTAAGAAACCTTTCATTTTCAGCTTTTCTTCATGGCTGATAAAAGCTTCAGTATTACATACATGTCTAATGAAACTATTGCCAATTTACAAAAATTTATTAGAGGTTTATGCAACTGTTATTTCACTCTTTAATCTTTTTGAGCCATTGAAAAGCCTTAGAACAGGAAGACAGTTTTTTCCAGTTGAAGCCTGTTTTCTGCCTTTATGCTTTTTTTGGCCAAATGGAATTATCAGTCATTATCTCAAGGTGCTAAAAGAGCACCTCCAGTCACACTATTCCTTGGCAAGGGATGTGTATGTTATTTCTTTTAGGTTGTGACAATACTGGCAAGACTTGATTGTGGTAATTAGTGGTTTTAGTCTTCCTACAGCTCATTTTTGGTGTCAAGGGAATATTCAAAGTTTTGAAAGCTACTTTTTGTTTTAATCTTTATGTATTTCAACACTAATTCTCCTTTCAAGTCTCTCAGTTCACACCATGATTTGGATTTTCAAAGAAGTCTGAATGCCTCCAGAGGTTCAGCATCTAGTTCCTTCTAACATTGTTTGAAAGTCTCTATCTGAATCTGGTTTTGTCATTAGGAAACCTTGATTAATCAAGGGACTTTTCACTATTTTGTTAGATATCCAACTATCCATAAACAGTTGTCTCTGGCAACTTGCCCAGAGACACCTTCATTTTAATCCTCCCTCACTTTGGCTTGGGTGTTTCACACCTCACTCCTCTGATGAACTCCATTCTGTTTGGTTTTTTTCCCCTCCACATTTTTTCCCCTCCCTTTGTGGTGTCTTTAGGAGTTTGTCACAAAGTTCTTTTGATATTATTTACAAAAATAATACAATTATAAATGTGGGGTTATGAAAATGAAATTTCTATAACTAGTGTTGGTATTTAGAATTAAGTAAATGAAATGTCTTCCATTTTTATTCTGACAAACTACATATTTAAACTTGAGATTTTTTCAAGGTAGACATATTTTTACTTGAATCTAAATTAGAAACACAGCCCTAGTCTGTTCCAAGATGTGCACAGCACAACTGCCAAGGATGACTGAAAAGGTCACTGAGAGCTCCCTTGTATCTGGTAGCACTCAAGGATAAGTCAGCATTGGTTTGTGTTTGTCAACAACCTCAGATCACAAACTCAACAAGTGGGGCTGCCTTATTCCTGTTCTTGCTAAATACTGAATCTTTTTCTGTGCTGCAATATGAGCTAGAGCAATGTAAAAATGACAAGAAAGTGTCTCAAGTGGCTTCTCACGTGGAAGCCCTTCCTTGCCCTTTGGCTGGCTCCACTAGCCGTAGGCTTTTTTCCATCATCAAGTTGAAGAAAATACCTTAATTTAATAATGCTTGATTTTGTTAAGAAGTGTCTGGATCAGTATACAATTTTAATTTTATCCATCTGGCTAAGGCTTTTTAGGCCATTGACAATTGTAATGTAGATGAAGAATTAAAAACTGGAGAAATATTCTTTGGAGTCTTAACTTACACCTAACCTGTTTGAGCCTTATATTCTGGCTAGGCACAATTAGATATTCTGCTCAGGTGATGTCTGGGTGAGAAGAGGTGAAGAAGTAGCTGTTCAGCTTTCAGCAGTTTCTTAGAAATTCACTCATTTACTCTCCAACAGTGTGGAAAGATAGTGTTTCTGTAAAGACACAACCATAAATATCCAAGAGGCAGAGGTCTGTGGAGAGAGCAGGTGTGATGCTGAGGCAGAGCATCAGCAGCTCCTGGTGTCCTTGGGAAGCTGCAATGGCTTGACAGCTCCTTTCTTTGTAAGCCTGCAGGAGGACTTTGGCTGTGTCCCTGTAGGCTGCAGGGTGGTTAGGTAGAGCAGACACACGGGGAAATAATCACAAGGGGGACTAAAGACCTGTCAGGAAAAGGGGTCAAGATTAATAGATACAGGCATTTAGGTCTGCCTGCAATAGTTAAGCATTCCTGGTCTAGTTAAAGTATCTTCCTTCAGGAAAATTCTTTTGAATTTTTACAACAGAAAACCAGATATATTATCCCCAGGTAAAGCTTTCTGAATCCCACTCTTAAAAAAACACCCTAAATAAAATTCTAGTTGCATGCTTTTATTTACCCATGAATCCTTCTTTGGGCTTCAGTGCCACCAACACAGGGTTTACTTCTCCTCTCATCTATATTGATGGTCTTCATATATTTTCTTTACTATATTAAATCCTACACTTATCCTATCTAGCTTTGATTTTCTTGCTGCCTTCAAGCTTCTATTAGATAACACAGCAAATAAAGATGAATAAATAAGATTGACTGATACTGAACATAACATACCACCTTTGTTCTCTAGCACAGAAATTGAGCAATGCAAACACTACAATTAGGCATTCAGTAAAGGCACTCTGGTCAGGGACTAACTTTGTCACAAATTTGTTAAATGCAATATCATAAAACAACATATCAGTGTCATCTTCAGCAGTCTTCAAGATTCTGATTTTGTGCATTACAGACCTACATGCCTGACTTAAAAAAAAAATCAAATACTCTGATTATATATATATTTAATAAATAGTAAATATTTATATTTAATAAATAGTAAATGACGGATTTTGCTAGCAAAATGGCCAGCAAATTACTATAGTTTATATGTATTTATTTCTTAAATATCTTACTTATCTGCCCCAACAACTTGCTACTCCCCAAATGTTTAGAAGTTTTGCTTAGGATACTTATGTTTTATTTAATCTGTGGCTCGCAGGTAATATTTCTATACTTGTGCTGATGATTTAAACACTTAAAAGGGGAGAAAAAAGTGTTGAGTTTTTTTCAGTGTCAAAAGAAACAAAACCAACTGAAACTTAATTTGAGCTATGTACCTAATTCACTTTAAATTTGTCAGAAAATGGGATGCAGCAGGGACACCTTCATAGGGCCATAGCTTCTTCACTGCTGATGTGCTGCACATACACTACCAAAGCTCCCAAAGAGACTCACAGTCAAACAAATGTCAAATCAGCAAGAGAATTGGATAGGAGCTCATGAAGGTTTCGTGTCAGGAATGAGAGAGCAAATGGTATCTGATGTGACGTGAAGTTACAGCGGCAAAGGCAATATCTAATCCAGCATCCAGCATGACAGAAAAAAGTCATTTTTAAATGACTTTCAGTCAAAAAACTTTCACTCATTTTTAATGTCTGAAGCACCTGGGAGGAGGGAGCTGATGCAAGCTGATGCAAACTGATGCAAACCAAGTGCTTCAAGTCATAAGATGAAGAATTTGTGACTGAGAACTAGAAGACTTAAGACTTCATTTGCAATGCTATTGAACCAAATTTCCTGTCAAACTCAGGGAAAATAAAAACACTGCTTATCCCAAAGACTTTGAACTTTGAAGAACAGCAAATACACCTGCATAGCAAAATATCAAGGAAACAAATTCCATGACAGGGATGGGCTATCATCCATGTGATGATGTAGGTTGGGTAGATGACAGGTACACAGCATAGTGCTCCAAATGTCGTTCCTGTGGGGATTAGTTGTATGGTTAGGGCTGGGTTTCCATGGTCATGTTTTGGGAGTGGGGGGCTACAGGGGGAGCTGCTGTGAGAAGCTGCCAGAAGTTTCCCCATGTCTGACAGAACCAATGCCAGCTGGCTCAAACACAGACCCACCGCTGGCCAAGGCCGAGCCCATCAGCAATGATGGTGGTGGTGCCTCTGGGGTGACAGAGTTAAAAAACGGACAATGAACCCCCTGCTTGAAACTTCAAACTTCAGCTTGAAACAGGAGTGAGAACATGTGAGAGAAACAGGCCTGAAGACACCAGGGAAAGGAGGGAAAGGAGGTGCTCCGGGTGCTGGAGCTGAGATTCTCCTGCGGCTCATGGTGCAAGCCACAGTGATGCAGCTGTGTCCCAGCAGCCCATGGAGAACCCCACACTGGAGCAGAGATCCACCTGCAGGCCCAGGACAACTCCACATCAGGGCAGGTGGATGCCTAAGGGAGGCTGTGACCCCATGGGAAGCCTGTGCTAGAGCAGGCTCCTGGCAGCACCTGTGGGCCCATGGAGAGAGCTCACACCAATGCAGGTCTGCTTCAGGACTTGTGATTCCACTAGTGAGTGACCCAGCCTGGAGCAGCCTGCTCCTGAAGGACTGCGTGCTGGGGAAACAACCCACTTTGGAGCACTTTGTGAAGGACTACAGCCAGTGGAAAGGACTAATTGGAGAAGCTCATGGAAGACCACCTCCTATCAGAGGGACCCCATGCTGGAGCAGGGGAAGAGTATGAGAAGTCCTCCCCTGAGGAGGGAGTGGCAAAGAAAAGGTGTGATGAACTGACCACAACCCCCATTCCCCTCCTCCATCCCACTGCAGTGGAAGTGAATAAGTGGCTGTGCAGGGCTCAGCTGCCTATAAGGATCAATGAAGAGCAGACAGAAAAAATTATATCTTTTTTTGCACCAAAGACATTTGCATCTGAAACATGTTTTGTTCCATTTTTTTTCTTCAGTTTTTCAACTATGTCGTTGTTTCAAGTGCCAGCAGCAGCAGATAAAATGCTCCTATGGGCTCTATTAGCCTCCCAGTCCTCAGCAGAACAGTATTTAAAGGACTACCTGCACAAGAGATTCTACTTTTGATTACTAGTCCATAATATATTTGTTTTCTATAAACTTCTCCCACTTTTTTTAGACTCCTGTAAAGGTTTTATCATGTACCCCCTTGTGTCAGTATTCCACAGATTAGCTATGAGCTATGAAGAATTTCTATTTTGTTTGGTGATTCATTTTTTAGCTACATTACTTTGACCTCCCTAGGCTTTATTGGACTAGTCCTTTCTTTTTTATTTTCTCAGTGTAACATATGACTTTACAGGGAATTATTTTACCCTTTACTAGCTGTTTCTTTCCGCAATTTGAGTAACCTTTATAACTGCCTGTGATTATCTCTCTAACTTTCTCCTGCTTCCTTTTTGAGATGGTTGTGGGGGTAGTAGAAATTGCAAAGAGCACCCAGGATAGCTTTATACAGTATCATACCACATCATAATATTTACTTTATTGTTTTTCTTTTCCTTTTTTAAATGTCTATTTTCTTTTTTACTGCTCCTGAGTATTGAGCTGACATTTTCTCAGAACTGTTCGTTACAGGTCAATTCTAAAAATTTCATTCCCATGTGGCAAAAGTAATCTCAGAGCTCTTCACCTTGTATGTAAAATTGAGATTGTTATTCCTCATGTGCATCACTGTGCATTTACCAACACTGATTTCATCTGCCATTTCCGTATCACTTTATTTCTTCTGCAGTTCAGTTGCCCTTGTTTTTATTACCTTGAATAACTATCACCAGCAAGTTTTGTCTTCTCATGGCTTCTTCCTCCCTTTTTCCAGTTATGGAACTGTTGAAAAGTCCTGAAACAGCAAAGATCCTGTGTGACTCCACTTTGTTTGTTAGCTAAATAAATTTAAAGTCCAACCACTAAAACTATATTAGGCTACTTATATATTTCCTTGTTGAATTTCCCCCCCTTTAACAAAATGGGTGCTGAATTTTATTTAGGCGATCATGTGTTCCCTAAATACCAAATTTTTAAGAACCATGAGCTGATATGAGCAAAGATATAATTTGACAGACTTCCTTGAACCATGAGAGGGGACTTTTTCTGCTTAGCTAGAGTCTTTGTATTTTGTATGGAGAGAATTTGCAGGTCCTCATGGCTCTCAAGAGACTTTATTGTCGGTGATGTAAGGGGAAGCAATCACCAACTATATAAGTAATAGAGATAGATTGTGCTAGCCTAGCATTTATTATGTGTTGTTATGTTTCCATATAGTGTGATTGTGGACAATGTTCATGTGGATAGGTTGATCCTAAATTTCAATGGAACTATTAGGGAAACTTGAATTATCTTCATTTCGTAAACATAATTTTACTTTAAAACATTATGCACCTGGCTTTCAATGCAGTATTGGGCACTTTTGTTTGCACTAGTTGGACTATTACTGATTATAATTTGATTAAAAATATTATTCTAAAATATATATTAAATTTATTAAATTTGGCAGGTTCCCAAACCTTCACAGTAGCTCTCTCCCAAAAGGCTTTTCTGTTTGCAAGTAGAACATGTCAGATAATATCAGGAAATGAAGATTTAAGGTGGTCATAACCTTATTTGAACAATAGAAATAATTGCATCAGGCTAATGCTCTAGGGATTACAGTTTCAATCACTTTTAACACTTTCTGAAATGTGCTTTCGCAGCACCAGTGGGTGAGAGTGCTTTTAATGAGGGGGAAAATATAATATATGAAGAATCAAGTATTTTTTCTGGTTTTATTGTGCTTGAGTAAAATTAATTTTCAGGTCACTGAGATTAATCCAAACAATTCCCTTAAATTCGATCAGAGACATTGATGTCTGTTGTTAACACTTTTGCAAAAGCATTAAAACAAATAGAAAAAAAATATGTCAAATATAATAGTTCCATTAAAATTGAAACATCCTACAGTAACATGCCGAATTCATCCAAATTTCAGAGAGGAAAGGTCAGCATCTTTTTTTGGTGGGGGGGTTATGACATTAAAAGACTAGATTTAAAACTAAATGCATGTTACTGGTGCTGATCTATGCTGCATCTTGTCATGATTTATTTTTACCCTAGTAAAACTAAGTAGTTTTTCATTATCTAAAAAGAATAGACTGTTGTTTCAGAACATAATTACTTTGGAATAATAATTATGCAAAGACAATTACAAAATCACTGAACTGACATGAATCCTATTTGAAGTGTTTTTTACAGAGTCTTTTGGTTTCTAGGTTTGGGGTTTTAAAGCTGATGGAGTGTGTCCATATGTTCAGTGGAACACAAAGTGCTTTCCATTCAGTTCTGTCAATGCAACAGAATATTCAAAATATTTTTTAAACTCCTATAAGCTTCAGAAAATAATTAAAAGTAGTAGAATCTGCAGAAGATTTGTAAGAAGACTTGTAGCCCCAGATCATAATAAGACTAAAATTGCTACTTCTAGAGAAACTCAGATAATGAATTCCCAGGACTTTTAGGGGGTATCCCAAAGATTTTTAAGAATTTAAAACCAAAAAAATTTATTTGTGTTTACATTTATGTTTTTGCTCTACCAAGCCAAACTACTTATGTTTGGTTGAGACAAATATTCCATGAAGACATCCTGTTTTGGCTTGATGACATAAAGATTAGTAAAATTCAGTACTCTGGTATCAGTGACACTTTGTTTTGATAGTTGGCAAAGTAACTTTTCAGCAATCTGTGCGACATTTGCCATTTGAATTGGCCATCAGGTTCTAAACATTCATTCTTGTCATGCCTTTTTTCTATTGGAATGAACAGTACCTAATACTTTTAGTACCTGACCTCTGAAGCATGAATATATTGTGGGCAACACACCTTTTAATATCTTTTTTGATAAGCTAAGTAGGGTGAGCTGTAGGTGTCACCTGCAGAAATACATTTCCTACCCCACAAGAAATATTTGTCTCTCTCCTCTGTATTCTCTCCAGGTTTTCCATCTTTTTACTGAATGTGGACTACAGAGCTATATTATTCTTATACCTCTCACTTATGTCACATACAAATAACCACTATCCCTTTCTTTAGACAGTCACAGGTCTTGTTATCACTTTTTGCAGCAAAATTGCATTGACAGTTTGTGTCTAATCATCTATGTGCTATACAAGTGCTATTTTTATGGCTTAGTCTTAATTCTGCCAGTTATGAAATCTGTTTTTATTTTACAAATCTAAATTCATTTTGTTTGAGTCAGTTTGACATAGATCCTTATTCTCTGCTACTTCAGTTGCTTTTTCTTTGATGGATTTTATGGCATAAGAGTTTGTTTGATGCTTGCTAAGACACAGGTGATCAAAATGATAAATAAGACTCCGATACAGAAAACTGTATATTCCAATGATTAGCTTTTTCAGAAAATAAAAACTAAATAGAGTATTTTCACAAACCCTATTATTTATACCGAGTTTCAAAAAGAACATTTTTGTAGTTTTGAATCACAAGGTTATGGAAATCTTCACATTTTCACATGAACCTTCTCATTCTCACATGAATCTTTGAGATTCTCCCAGAGAACATAGCAGTACAGCCAGCCTAGCCTACTGAGGCATTGAAAATAATAAAAAAAGTGCACTGTTTAAATATGAAAAATAATTTAATTTCAAACTCGTGTTTATGTTGAAGCAATTGTTAATGTCTTTAAACAAATTTGTCCATTTATTGCAATTTTTCCCTAGCCTTTGTTAAATAAAACAAGAAAGTGAGAAATATCCCATTTTTGAAGAATTTTTCTTCCCTGTTCTGTCATTCCTTTACTGACAGTAGCAAAGGGAAAAATAAAAATTAGAACATAAATGCAGCAGTTTTATCACACATGAAGAAATTATCTTTTATTGCAACCAACTATGGTTGCAATATTCATTTGAAGATTTACAGCTACTGTAATTTTTTAAAGCTTCTAATTTTGTTGGAAAAAAAATAGATAGACTCCACAAATGAGGTCTACTTTTAGCCAAATTTTATCAGATTTATCTGAGGCAATGCTGAGCATTAGATAAATGTGAATGGAGAAGATTTGGACCCCTCACACCTGATAAACCCTAGAAAATTACAGTATTATTTGTTGTTTCAAAGACCTGTTCTACTTTATTCCTCCTTCACTTGGCTCTGTATCCTCTATTTTGCCACCACTTTTATTAAAATATCTCCATGAACTTTAAAAATTGGCTGTGCTTAACCTCAGATTCAGTCTTTTTTTTCACAGAAAATAATCCTGAGAAATGAGAGAAGCTTCCTAAATCACTGTATCTATTATGGACTGCAGTGATTTTGTCCATACAATTTTTGAATTCTCAGTGAAATACTGGGATGCCTGATCTCTCTATTTTAACTTTGATTTCACTTAAAAATATTTACTCCTTAATCCAGTTTGTTACATTATACCTCAGGGTAAAGGTTATCTCAGGAGATGTCTTGGCATGTCATTAAATGAAAATGGGCTTTTATTCACATAGAGGGATTGAGGACAAAAGGAGGTTTATCAGGAGGGAAACTATTTACAGGAGTCTCTGAGTGCCCAAGTAAACTGATTTGGGCCTGACTACAAATAATGTTATAATACAGAAGGGTTTTACTGTAAGTATAGAGCAATGTTCTCTTTGCTCATGATAATGAAAGATACCTCACAAGCTTGGAGAAAGTTTGCATCCCAAAATGAATGGAACCAAACCCTCAATATGAACTAAAGAAGAAAGTATGTTCCCCTAATGTTCTAACTGAACAAGTTTTATGTTTCACATAAAGAGTGATATTAAATTAACAAATATTGTTGTAGTGTGTTTTTATATTTTGTAATACTTTGTAATAGATTTTTGTATTCCTTTAGTTTTCCTAAGCAGTTTACCACAAACTGTACCCCTTCCCTATACCTGTGTTATCATTCTCCTGGGTTGAGATCATCCCCAAACCCCCCGCCCTGACCCTCTGTCAATCACTCAGCATCCCATCCTCTTTATCCAGAACCTTCGGCCAAATCCGTCGTGTGATTAGCTGGAGGCCAAGAGTCAGCCCCCCAAGAAGTATCCTATACGTTGCCCAAAATGTCCATTCCTCTAGATTTCATCCCTTTAGCGTCCTTATTTGTCAACAAACGTTGTCTAGTTTTTGTTTCCACCTCCCTTTAAATGTGACCTTGGCATACCTCCCGGTGCTCTGAGCAGGAGGCCCCCTGAGGTTACAGGAGTCCCTGGGGAGCTCTGAATAAACCTTGGAATTGCCCCTGCTGAGAGTCGGCCTTTTCCTCTCCCACTGTCTCCAGTGTCTCTCCTGCTGCAAAGGCACTGGCCCAGCTGCCATCAGTACCCTGGGGGCACAGGAGAGTGTCCCCCCTCTGAGTGTCCTCAGAGTGTCCCCCCGCTGTCGGACCATCGGGGGAGCTCCCCTCGTTGTCTGCCGGCCCAGGGCTGGCCGGGGTCCCTGAGAGGCTCGCAGGGAGACAAAAGACAAAATATGTTACAGAGCCTATGCACCCAGACCTATTTTCTTCATTGCAAAGTGATGAAGTGGACAAGTGAAAGCCTGTGCTCTCTCGAGATGCCAAGAAGGACCATGGGCTACACAGTAAAGGTGAGTAATTGTAAGATTTCAGTTCACTGCACTGGAGCAGGAGTCAATACTGATAGCCAGCACTGTGAGAGGCAGTGCCTGCACTCTGCTCAGACTCCCTTGTCTAATAGAACATGATGAATCCAAGTACAACACCTCATTGTCTCAGGAATCTCAGTGTCTCAACAAAGTGTTACAAGGCTCTGTCACGCCAAGTGACAGAAGAACACAGGCTTAATACTTCTGTGTCTTAGCTCATCATACTTCCTATTTGAAATCTGAATTACTTTTTCTTTTTATTTGTTGACCAGGTGACCCTGTATATGAAACAACATATGTTGACAAGCATATATGCTTGTACATATTTAGTGATTAAATAAGCTATTTCCAGCTATTTCCTTAGCTCCTCCTGGCTTGTAGAGTGACTGCAGTTCCCCTGCTGCATTCTTGGTGATGAACCTGACAAAAGTGTTTTACAGGCAGGCAACTGGTAAATCGACTTTCTGATTAGTGCTTAAGATGTTATCTTTTATATAAAGTCTTCACACAGTAACATCAGTGGGCTTTTTGTTGGTTGGGCTTTTTTCTTACTTTGGATTTTTGTAAATTTCAAATTATTTTACATAAAATGCTAGATAAAATTTTGAATATGCTAAGTTGAGGTTTCATGGAGGACTTCTGGGTTGTTGCTTTTTGATGGGCCTTAAATAACTTCATGCTTGAATAGTTCAAACTCTGTCTAAATGAGGGGAGTGTTAAAGTTCCACTGAAGTGGAACTGATAGCTATTCTTGTGCTATTATACTTTGAGAAAATCCAGCTCTACGGTGTTTGGCAGAATGGCCAAAAATTTTATCTTCTAATTTTTCATCCATGTACATTACATAACACTGTAACTGTTGTATTTTTATTATCTTGAAATGATGAAGACTTCAGTTGAAAATGACAGCAGTTAATATGTCAAAGCTTGCCAAACAAAATTCAGACATTTTGAAATTTCTTCTGAAACATCAGCCTTATCCTTCTGCTATATATTTTAATGACATTGAGAGTTTCTTGAAGCACTTAATGCTATTCCATGATGGTTCCTTTAATCTCTTCCAGGTTGATCCTCAAACATAGAATCCCACAGGTCATGATGAGACAATGCAAAGTATGCACAAATTATCTAAATCTAAGCATAAACCAATTCTATAGCCTTCTATAAAACCAGCTGTTGGGTATTATTTCCTGTGACACTATAAGCCAATGTCATGAAAGAACTTAAGAACATACCAAGAAAGAGCTTGTTATTACTGTTACTAGTTAATGCTCAAAACACACAATCATTTTCTAATTAAAATAGTATTGTTTTTAAAGTTAGAATTTAGGACTGGTAGAATGCTTAGAAATAAACCACAATTTAAGAATAAATGTTTACTACCACCCTTCTTTGTATCAACATTTCACTTTTGTGCTTTGACTTATTATCTTTTTCTGTCATGTTCACTGAAGCCAACACGTCTTGACTAGAACTGGATACATATTAATAAATAACCAACATACTCTTGAACACACCTTCATCCTGAGTTGTCCTTTGAATGAAATAAGGTGAGTTTAATAACATTTTGTCCTCACATATCCCAGAAGTATACAATCTTTTCTGGAAATAATTTAATCAGTAATAGTGAAGTTAAAGGAATTAGATCACTTAAGGAGAAGCATATAGAGAGATGATTACTTAGAGATTGTCTCAGTTTCTGCCTGTGGTTGATATAAGTTTATTTTCTCTTTCATTTTTCTCTCTCTACACTTTTCTCACTTGGAAATTGGAATATGAAGATATAGCATCCCATACAAGGAAGATACCATAGGATAAATTGTGTTGAAATTATTCATTAGTATAAAACCAGAATTTTTCCATAACAAGTGATACTATGAAAAATCTGCCAATGCACTTTGCAATTTCTCATTTAGAAGTCAAAGTATGCAACGAAATTGTGTTGTCCCATTTGAATATTTTCAATTGCATTTGCCATTCTGACTGTTCTGGAAACTATAACATCTAAGATGGACAAGTCTCAGATATATTATCTTCCTTACTCACTGCAGATGATGCTTGATTTTTTTTTAATAAAGAAAAAAAATGAGACATAAGATAATCTAAAAAAATATTTCTTCATCAGCATCCATATTTTTTCCATAAGAACTATGTATTGGAATGTTTCTACTAATTTATTTATCTAATGGCTTGTAAAAGATAACCCATGCTTCAAGACACAAAAGAAGGGTTTCCAAGGGTTTTTGTAGAAGAAGAATGACAAAACAACAATGTAACAGGCAAGACTGAATTTATGAAATGCCTCTCTTCTTCCCTGCTTATTTTTAAGCCTTGATTGAATACTGGCTTAAAATAAGTTCTGCGATCATTGAATAAAAGTTAATCTTATCTCTTGAATAATTCAACCACTATATTCCACTAGCTATAAAATTAGTCAATCAGCAAAATATTTGTCAGTCTATTCAACTATAAAGAATTTTTATTCTAATCTTAAGTGATATGCAAAAAAATTTCTTCTACATTAAATGTTGGTAGGTAGATGAAAGGAGCCTTCAATATAAAGTTTTTAAGAAAAGAATGTATGTGCTTGATAAGTGAACAGTTCCTTTTAACCACAAAAATTTTCAGGGAGCTAATATTTCTCTGTTCTAATGCAGTCAATTTGAATGAAAATAATTTGTTCAGTTAAAACAGAACTCTAAGTAAAACTTTCTAACCTGCAGAAATGCATTTAGTTGGTACAAACTAAAATGTAAATGTAAATGTAATGTAAAATGCTGTAAACCTTCATCCAAACTTTTTAACAGTAGTTCAATTACAGTAAGTCAAAAACTATTGTAAATATGGGTTAGGATAAGGACTGAAAACCAGTTGTAAAATACAGAAATTATCTGATGGTTTTATAAATAAGAATAAGAATAAGAATGTGATTTGATGTTTGTTTTCCCAAAAACTTCCTTCCTTGTCAAACCACCACACTCACTCATGGACCCAGTAGATGAGATTTCCTTTTCAGGAAATTTTAGCCCAAGTGTAAAATTGTCCTGTATATACCTAGGTCAGATTTGTTTCATATATCAATGCTAATGAATATTCATGAGAGTCAGCTGAATCTTCACACTCTATATGCTTTCACTCTATTAGGTGCAGAAAAATCTTGATTTTGCTACAGCAAGACCTGAATCAAGACCCACGTATTCTTAATCGGTTATGTGTAGCTGGTACTTGATCCAGATTTAGCTGTGTACCACCTTCCAGTAAAAGGTTCCCATGTATCTCCTAAGTTAGTGCATGTTTTTGTGAGCCCTATGCCTGTGCCTATATATAAATATAAAGCCACTTTATTTGATCCCAACCTTAAGCCTTCATTTCCTTAGGAAAGCACTGCAGATGTATATACATGTACCATTTTCCTGAGCTCAAGTATTTAGTTCCACTTGGACACAACATAGCCTTAAAAATTGGGTTTTGTAGAAAATGCAGGCTAGAAATTATTCATGTTTCTATGAAATAGATACTTCTGACTAATAAAGCCAGTATGAACTGTGAGCTGCCTCATACACTCTGCATGGTTCATTGCTTTTCCTATAAACAGAGAATAATGATTTCCCACCTTGCTTTCTGTAAGAGCCTCACAGAGCTGACTGCCTGGAATGCTGTACTCCTCCAGGCACTGTGGTGAGAAGGTCCATGTACTGGACCCTTCTCTTAACTCAAGATTACCAATATCAGAATCATAGCCCTTGTTTACTTCTACTACCTGCTGCAGTAAGCCCTAAGATCTCAGTCTGTTAACATCCCCTCAAATGATGCATTCTAATGAACCCTCTCAGCCTGAATTATTCCTAGTGAGACATCCAGGTGGGCGAGCTGGGCTGGATGCAGCATGCAAGCCTAATTCCTGCAGGTTGAGCATAGCCAAGGAGTCCTAGAAGGAAGAAGAGTAGCTCTTATTATAGATCCAGATAAACCTTAACTTGTCCATTTTAATGTTACCAATGATCTCTTCAGCTGTTCTCTCCCCAGTTATTCTGCTGTCCAACTGACTAAACAGAAAATAACAGAAAATAGCAGAAAACAATAACTTGTGGAACTGATGTGCGTTTGTCTGCTAGTCACCAGCATTGATTGTGCATTTCAAAAGCCTTGTCTGACCAGTGCTGACATATGGAGCTGCTCAGGGATGAATCATGAAGGCAACACATGGATTAAACATTTATGGCATTAAGATTCTATAGAAGCAGAAGGTGGCCCATGTGGGCCCATAGGGATGATTCATAGAGTCACCCCTATGTTTTCTTGAGGGCGAAAGGAAACTTCATTCCATTTAATGTCGTATTTGCAAACTCACCACTGCTTTTATATCCATTTTAAAAGTTCATGATAAGACTGCATGGAGTAAAGCAGCATGACTTGGTAATTAAGGTGCAGGATTAGCTTGTTTAGCTGATGGCATTCCTTCAAACTGCACTGATCAAACTTCCCGTCTTTCCAGATGCAGAGCTACCAAAGCAATTTTATGCACAGCAAGGCTGGAGATTTATGTACCTTCCCCAGGCTGTATTCCTATTACTGAAGTCATCCAGTCTCTGGCTGCTCAGTTTTTTTGAAAAGCCTGCTCAATATCTGACATTAAAAAAAAAAAAAAAAAAGTTGTGCAGGAAATTTGACTGGAAAAAAAGATTGGGATTCTGCCTCCCAATG
>VZRH01008147.1:53885-106426 GCA_013397555.1 Urocynchramus pylzowi
AAAAAAAAGTTTTGCAGGAAATTTGACTGGAAAACAAGATTGGGATTCTGCCTTCCAATGAGGATGTTAAAATCTACAAAATTAAACCAAAGAAAACTCACAATTAAGATGCTTTTTTACAGAGGAAGCAACCTATGAAGACCACTTGCTCCTGTTGTAGTGGAAGTTGCTGAAATAAGGAAAGGGCAGTGTTAAACATGTTTTCTGTTCTTCTGGTCCTCCCATTAACTCCCCGCTTTCCTGCTGCTGGGGGACAAAATGCCAGGATGTGTGAGAGTGGTTTACATCTGGCTCTGAATTGTTATTTCTGAGGAAAACTAAGCAGCTTTTGACAAAGCAGCTAGTGGCATCTGGATTTTTTTTGTAGCAAGAATGCTTGAATTTAAAAGCCATTTCCTTTCACCCATGAGGAAAATCATAGCTGGCCATGACACACTGGTGTAACAGATGCATTACAAACAGGAGTACCACACACATGGATATTTGTTCGCCAGAAATTTCATGAAGCTCCTTTTATATTTTTATGTGCACATAAGTTATATATAGTTCATAATGTATATGGATGTGTGCATCTAATTCCTATGTACTACTCACAATCCAGTCACATAAACACAGTGCACATTCATTATGTATGATGTGATGTATATATGTCTCACCCATGTGGTAATCATGATCATTTTGGTTTAGCATCCATTTTTTCTTTCAGACTCTTTTTTGTTGGCTTCAGTTTTTTTTTCATCCAACCAAAATAAATTCCCTGAAAAGTTTAAGGATCAATAAAGTAAGTAAAAATTCAGAATAATTTTTTAGCTAATTAGTTCTTCTGACAAAACAAAAAAAAAAGGCAAAAAGATTATTTGATAATTCATTGACTTCAAAATGTTTTTGGGAAGATTTGGTTTTAATGTTATAAGTTTGAGGGCTTGATTTTTTGGGGGTTTTTTTGGTTTGGTTTGGTTTGGTTTGGTTTGGTTTTGGTGTTTTTTTATAAGTAACTTAAACTTCCCAATGTGTTATTTTAGCTTGTATGCAACAAATTGTTCATCTCAGTTTTTACCAACTCCTCAAAAATCCTTTTGATTTGTTTTTTTTTTTTTTTGAAGCACAGTTTCCAAAAGATTGGTCCCAACCATGAAATAAGATCCACATATGGATGGCAACTGTTAAATTCCCTTCAAAAATCTTTTAGTCCAAGCCCTTTTCAAGGAGAAAATATAGGCAGCAATGCAAAAATTCTTACATCACACAGACATGGATTAGTATGAATGTGAACATATAATTTAATTATTTTGGAGGTATGATTGTAGGTTTAGCTATATAAAGCATATATGAATTTCCCTTTTTCTTTTGAACAGAGAATGTAAAACAGTAATTGCAAGCAAAGAAATGAGAAAAAAGAGGGAAAAGAAAAAAAAAGAGAAAAAAGAGAAAAAAGAAAAAAAGAGGAAAAAAAGAAAAAAGAGTAAAAAGAGAGAAAAATTTGATATCATCTCTTTTCACAGACCTCTAAGCACCAGCCATCTTGAACTTGGACACTGAGGCCATTGAGGAACCATAGACATCAGGACTATCAGCTCCATCATATTTTTTACTCACAGCTAATTTAGAATAAGCTTGTTTAAAACTATTTATTTGAATATATATAGAAATAATTAATAATGGATTAGAACTAAATGTTAGCAATGTGTATTGCCAATGAATGTCAATTTAGTATTGTTTCCAAGTTTGAAACAGGCCAAATTTTCCAGTCTTTCAAACACTGCTATCATAGTGATCTCTAATTCTCTTAACATTGATGTATATATTTGCATACATATACATATATATGTATAATCGCTTGCAATAAGTTGAAGAAAACTGTGAGAGTGAATCATGTTAGTAAACATTGCAAAGAAAAAGAGTGTTTTAGATTGAGCTTATGATTCTACAAATGATGTAGCTGCTGGTTAACTAAGAAAACATGCAAAACGTGTGCGGGTCTGCTTGGGTAAACTGCAGAGACAACTGCAGGAATGGTGCATTTCCCAAGACATTATGTCTCCAGTCTGTGACAGATCAAAAGAATACTGATGTGATGCAAATCTTTGTGCACTAGCAGAAATTATATAAATAAGCAACAAGAATATAACTTGTGTTTTCGATTTGTTTGAGTAAGATATTGGACTACAAAACCTAAAAAGAGGCAAACCCAACAGAAATCTACTGAACCATTGCTTTTTTAATATGGCTCCTTTTGATAAAACCAGGCTTGTTCTTTAATTAGGTGCATTTTTCTGAACAGAAAACTAATCTATGAAATATAGAAAATAATCTTATTGTGGAGTAAATGCAACTGTTCATAACTTAAATAATCTTCTTTCCAAATAGATAGATTTCTAATGATTACATTGACTTTGTGTTTGTACCTTTTGGTTTAGAAACTAGGTGAATATGAGCTATTAGAGGTCTAGACCATTAGAGGTCTCCTTGGAAAGCAGCTGATCTTTCTGTCATTATATGTTTTTAATATATATTATTAATGACAAATTTTAATATATATTATTAATGACAAATATGTCATTAATTTACAGAAATATTTAAAATATATGACTATTGGTCAAACAATGTTCTCCGTAGTGTATTATGGTTTTTTTTTCCTAACAATTAATGCCATGGCAGGCCATTTTTAAATGTTACTGAATCCTCTAACTGACAGTATAGAAAAAAGTTAACTTTGCAAGTATCTAGGAAAATGCAGCCGAGCTTTAATGATCTGTAGGTTTTTCTGTAAATAAATAAGTGACAATCACCTAATGAGAAAATTAAGAAAAGTTTGTTTGAAAAAAAAAAAGAAAGAAAAGAATGAAACAATGCTTAAAATTTTAAACAATAAATTTATTAATATAGTCAACAACTCTTATGCAAAGTTTTAGTTAAGTATAGTTTGGAAGAAGGGAAAATTGTGCTGTTGTTTGAAAACAGACAGTTCAAAGCTCTTAATATATTATTAACCAATTAGGTCTGATTTACATGGAAAATGCTCTTGTATAAAATCAATATGAGTGTGCCCATATTCATTCTGAGATTTCACTGACTACTTATCAAATAATTCAAATCAAGTCGCTGAGCTATAGATGTTGGCACAAGCTACTGCTATATCTCATTTATTTTTTCTCTCTAAAGTAAGAGAGAAACTTACTTTAGTTCCAGAAATAGGAGGTCAAAAAGTGTCAATATTAGGGTCAAAGAAGACTCTGAGTTATGAATTGCACAAGCTGTTCTTGTGTTTTTCTCTATGTACCCATCCTTGACCAATGCTGCAGTTAAACATTGGGACAGTTGAGCCTTTGTTCTGATTCTTCTTTTATACTTTTCTTTGACAGCTAATATCTCCTGACCTGCATAAAAATTGGCTTATATTTTTGTGGGATTTAGCACCTTCTAATAATGAAATATTTGCATATTGTTTGGGTATTTTTATTGTTCTACATGACTATTCACTTGAAAAATGTAGATCATTATTGTACAAGTGTTTGCAAACTCAGAAAAGCAGTCATAATTTGAGGATTACTTCCAAAAAAGTGAAAAAAACAAACAAACAAATAAAAGAAACAAATAGAGGTTATTTTATGACTGGCAAAGTGTTCACTTTAGAAAATGTCATCATATTGATAAGAATATGTTTCCTCTGAGTCTGTTATGCTTTTCCACAGTATGAATGATCTTGTCAGAACATGAAGCATATGCAGCTTTGTCAAAATGTTACAGGCTAGCCACATGAGCTTGACTTGTTTATGAAATCCAAGCCTTAACTTATTTCCCTGTTGATAAAAAATAGAAAAAAGTTTCAAAAAATATGTTTGTTTTGTGTGATATTATCACTCTTGTACAAAATAGAAGAATTCAGTTTGTCTTCCAAAAGGTCAACAATAATTGCAATTCTAAACCATGTTGTTCTGATGCTCTTCTGCAATTACAAATGAAAATTTATATTTTCTAGGTGGCATAATCATAAAAAGTCACTACCTAACACGACAATAACAAAATAATGGATGAGGTTATATAACTAGAAGTGCACTAAACATGGTGAATTAATTTTCAGTCTGTTGTCTGTAAAAAAGTATCTCTGAATCTTTCATGAAATATTACATCTGTTTATAAAATAATTTAAAAAAAACTACTATAAATAGCAGGTTTTTAGAAATATTTTTAGGTCATTGTTTATCTATTAGGTTTTCATGTTTAAGATGGAAAGAAAAACATAACCATAAGGAGCAGTAAACTATTAAAGCTAAGTAATCTGGGGGAACACAGCTAGCCATCAAGAACTGTATATACAGATGCTGTTTGTATGAATGCATGAACATATTTTTCGTCATTAAATGAGCACTTTCATGTGGAAAGATTCAAGCAAACTACCTGGTGCTACTTCTATTCACTCTCCAGCTGCTTGCTGTATTGAACAATAGGGGTGACAGAGGCATGCATTGAACAATACTCTTAGTCTCCTACTGTCTTCATGTTTGAAGTAATATTGCACTCTTTTTCAAACTGTTACAACTGAACAGACAAATAATCTAGGGTATCATGCTTTATCTCAGATGATTTGAAATTGTGTGTTTTCTGAATTCAGCATTTTCTAAGCTGTGGTACTCAAGTTAACCAGCTTATTTTATAAGCACATACACTGGCTGAACGGAAGGCTCCTTATTAGTGTTTTGCAATATTGCCTTACAGTTTGTTGGGAATATATGACAACATCCAGCTCACTCCAGAATACACTTGAAAACTTGAAAACAGAACTTGGTGTTGTAATGGACTGCTGTTTTGATCATGCATATTTTTCACTCAGTAGTAGTAATACTGAAATTTGCCTTCTAACTGAATTTTTAGGATTGTTGACTGGTTTTTGGCAATGGAATTGAGCAAAACAGAATGAATTGGCTAAAGGGAACTTGAAAAGAAATTGGTTGCTGATCTCTCTTTCATATTTTTCCTGTATTCATTGTTCAGATTATTATTTTTTCCTGTGCATAGTAAAGAAAATCCATTCATATCATGAAACACTCTGATTCTACTGTGATAAATTCCAGGCTTTAAACATTTTAGCCTTGTATAGGTAAAAGATGAATGAAAAGTGTAACATTGTAAACTGCTCGTATCCTACTTTAATTTATTAGATCAGAGTGCATATCATACCATCTTTTGGAATTAAAAGCCTAATATTTCACTGCTGCTTAGTGTAATAAATAAGCTGTTATTTTATATAGGTGGCAGTAAACCCCATTGCCATAAATGGAGATCAATAATAAAGAGATAATACCTTCTTTGAAAGGTTTACTGTCCAAACACAAATTTTAGAATGGTGGAATTCTGACTGATATACAGGTGCCTCCTTCCAGTCTCCTTGCTACCCCAGAAGAGCATAACCACCAGAACCCTCAAGCAGACTTTCTCCTGCGTACATTCTTCCTTTCTGTTGTTTGAACCATGCATTCCTAGTTATCAGGGATGAGATATGATTTGCAACAAGGGGGACAGAAATATAGGATGAGTCTACCGGCCTGGGAGAGTGTCTGAGCTCTGGAGACCCTGTATGGTGTGAGATCCTGTGTTAGTGAGATCCTGTATGTTGGGAGGAAGGTAGAACTTGCAGGTCACTAACTGCAAGTGACCATCTCTGTCACTTAATGCAGAGACACATATATCATCAAGTGTTACTGAAAAAAAAAATACAGATTATACAGATTTGCTTTTCTTACTTTGAGGAAACATGGTCCTGAACCCCTAAAAGCAGTCAGAAGTCATGGATGGTAAATTAGAGAAAAAACTTTCACCTAAGCCTTCCTTACAACGCTCAGCCTCCTACTTGTTGGAGCCTTCAGACTGTTTCAATGTGTATTTTGTTATCATTGAGTTGTGTTAAATGCAAGCAGTTAGTTTGTTATTAGAAAGACAAAGTTTTTCTCCTTTGCATTTTCTGGAAGCTTCCCATTAGATTATTTTAGGACATGGCTCAATAGCAATGCTTTCCAATGATCCTGTGAAATATTCTGCAGCTTGCAGCATGCTGCAAATGACCTTGGAGAACCTTTCTCTCTCTTAGCAGAAGCAGTTCCAAACTCTTAAAATCCTGCACCTTTCCATGTCATCCCACTATTGGAGCTATCTTTGAAGATGGTCTATGTCTATGCTTGGAAGACATTAACTCAGAAAGAGTCCCATGCTGAATTTAATAAGCAATTGCTTTAATTGGTCCCACACACAGGTTACAAGCATGAGGGATGCAGCTTCATGTAGAAATGCATGACTTTCTGAAGGCCTCTCAAGACCTAATCACTCATTGGTGTCACTCATCTTTCAGACACAGGAAAGTAGGGAATGGACACCTGACCCTGTGGGATGACATGACTGAGTCTGCAAGTAGAAAGGTGAGAATTAGAGAAGTATTAGGACAAAAAATTATGGAGGTGGGAAAGGCACATAAAAACTTTTGATTCCTTTTTTGTCACTGCCAGCCAAGTGTTGAGACTGAAGCCATTCAGGAAGCCAAATTTGCCAAAGACCCAGAGGCAGAACTAGGGCATTCCTCAGAAATTGTCCACCATAATCAGATGCTGCATTCTGTGAGACACCTGCAGGCTTCTCACCTGGTTTTCCACCTAGGCACCTCTCATACACAGCTAGACCTGCACAAGCTGCAACCAACATCATAAGCATGTGCTTGATGTGGGAAGTCCTTACATAAAACACTAATACATTATGTGGAAAACAACATCACAAAGTTATCAATCTGTTGTTATTCTACAAGCACCTGTGAACTATTATTTATTATGTGCTTGTTTTACCATTTCAGTTGAAAAGGAGAAGCCTAATTTTTTTTCCACATGGAGCGTATGATGGTGGTAGGGATGGGGATAAATATCTTTCCTGTGGTAAGATTTGTGTGATGGAGTGGGGAGAAGCAGGCCACTGTAATTGCTGTTCTTTAATGGCTGTAGCATTAAATAGCAGACAGTGCTTTCCTTTCTTTATACTTTATTGAGTAGATGAGATTCATTGATTTGCTTTCCCTCCTCTATTTGCTTTCTTTGTGAAGAGTTCAATTCTGCTTTATGTTCAGAGATTACTTTTTCATGACTTTTAAAGTTTAGTGAGGTCACAAGTCAGGTTCCATCTGCTACTGTATTCTCTGTAAAAGCACAGTTCTCCATTTTCTCTTTTATTTACTATCAGGTTTTACTCTGTCTGGAGGATAGCTTTAGGAAATGACTTGTATTTATTTCAAACATGTCTGGTGATAGGGAAAGCTTTCAAGGGCTTACAGGTAAAAATGGACTTGGACCACTGCTGTCCTGTACACTGTGGCAGTCCAGTGTCTAAACAAAACAAACAGAAATATTGTCCAAAAAAAGTAATTTTGGAAAGAGGGATATTCTGAATGAAATAAAGTTATTTGCTAAACCTAGAGACAAGGCTGGAGAGAACAAGTTGGTTTGGGCTTAGAAGATATGTATTTCTGCCATGGAAAAAATTACCTCATGTAGAAAATGTCTCAAGACTGGACTGCTACTAGTAAACCTGTGGCTATAAAACATGAAATTTTAGGCTTTCGAAGTTTGGGAAATAATATATGTAGGATTCCTACAGAGAAATTCGAACTTCTAGTTTGAATGCACATGCTTTGATTCAAATTTTCTGATGACCTACATGGTGAAGCACACATCTATTTAAAGGTAATCATTCTCTATGCAGTTCTAGTGCCTTTCAAGTAAATAACCCCCCAAGGAGGGAATACTTGAGAAATTCATAATGAAGCTAAAGAGTCAGAGCTATGCTCCATGCCTTCTGTCAAATGTTACACAGAATAGTCTGAAGTTGCCTGCTGTAAAAGATAATTGAATTGTCTCAAAAAGGAATTTTTTGGAGTGGAGGCAAGGTATATGTTGGTTAGTGATAGTGACCAAACAATATCTTCTAAAAGTTCACATTTTATGTTATACATTCTTTAGTTTTTCTATGTTCTTACATAATCTTTATCATTTACCTTTTAAATGTTTTAAAATCCAAACCAAATAAATACTTCTAATGGAAGAATGAGAAAAAAGTGGGGCAGTAAGTGTGATACAGGAGGAAGGCTAGAGCAAGTTAGACATATAAAGCACAAGCTTTTATTCATAGTATAAAGTATAGCATGTAGTATATGTATAGTATATAATATATAGTATAGCAAGTATTTATCGTTTTGAAGACCTTGTCCTTCAAATGATGCCCCTTCTGCTGTTTAGAGGAAAAAAATTTGACTGTGTAGAGTAAATCTATTTTCATATTTACAGATTAGCTGACATTGGGCATTTCAGCAAGTAGTAAGTTTTCTTGCTGGACAAGTTTCATTTCATGTGTGACAACAGCAGAATTGCTCTCAGGCATACCAAATCAAACTAGCAATAAAATCTGAAATAGCCCACTTTTATTGCACAATGACGTTACTGTGTTGTGTACCTTCAAAAGTGATTTAAAGTCTAAAACTCAAAATCAAAACCATTTTTATTATAAGGAGGTTGGTAAATCCTTTTAGTGATCATTAAATTTGTGAGTGTATGGATTGAGCAACACTATTACTCCAGGAAAATGATATTTTGGTAAACAATGTCAGAGAAAAAAGTATTGATTAGAATTTCAATGACCAGTGAAAAGCTGAAACCACATTTACTCTTGCTTGTCTTCAATTCAAAAGTGGTACTATTAAAGATTATTTTAATATCTTACTATTGAGTAATTAATAGTAACAAGTCATATTTATGGCAGGTGGTGAGGCACTGCAACAGGTTGCCTAGAAAAGATGTGAAAGCCCATCCCTGGAAGTGCTGCAGGCCAGGTTGGACAGGACTTTGAGTAACCTGTTCTAATGAGATGTGTCTGAGACCCTGACTTGGGGGGTGCAACTGGATGACCTCTAAGGTCCCTTTCAACCCAAACCATTCTATGATTCTGTGATTCTGTGTTGAGCTGTAGATCCATATGAGTCTTGTTACTTATAGATGGTCTTGCTCCTCAACGTGGAACTTTCTCCCTTGCTGATACTAGGAGCACAAATTTCAAGTCCTTATACCATTATATTAGTTGTGGTTTCTTAGACATGAAAATGCATGGCCAGATATACTTCAGCTGATGTTCCTCTTGTCTGGGCCTTATCTCATATGACCCCCAAGAGGAGCATACTTCTTGTCCTCCCTCCACAGAGACTGACCAGTTCTGCTCATTCTGCACAATGGAATTTCTCTGCAGTCTTCCACATTTCATATCAAAACTCACTCCCTTTCTACTCTCTCAGCTACCTCTACTCTACTTAGCTACTGAGCCCTCTGAAATCACATGTCCTCAAGTATATGAAAGATCACTGATTGGATGCAGTAAGGAAAATTCACTAGGCTGAATACACAGCTTTTGCTTCACATAGACTGTATTGATTAAATATAATAAAAAGTTAAAACTATTTTTTTGAGCTCTTGATCGAGCAGGTCCAATTGCTTTGCTGAACCAGATGACTGTCTTAGCTACAGAAAATGTTTACATTTCCTTTTTTGTTGTTCATGTTCATTTATCTGTGACTAGAAGATAATAGGCAAATAGAATTGAAAAAAGGAATGCAATGATACCTTCTGACCCGCAGAATAGCCATAAAATTCAGCAAAGATTTTCCAGTGTTATTTAAAATGCTTTAGCAAAGTGGTTGCTTTTAGAAGTCAATTTCAGAGGCAGCTATTTCACCCCATTTATTTCCAATTTTTCAATAAACAAGAAGCTCAACTATTTGTCTGTACAGCAACTTGTGAAGAGAACTCTTTCACAGCACACAACTATTTACAGCACAAGTTTAATTATCAAACATCTGGTTTCCATAGCAACAGAAGGATATTTACCATACAAAAATAACTTGCTCATTCGTTTCAAGGCTAATGCATATCTAAGATGCAAGCTTCCAAAGCTTGGGCTGAATCAGATCAAAGTTGTAGTGATGCTACTATCTTTGCATATAATATTACCCCAAAACCATCTAAAGAGTGGTGTCATTTTGATGCTTGTTTCCAGTGAGAATTTTTTGTCTTTAAACCAAAGGTAAGATAAATAAGTATGTAGAGAGAGAAGATTTCAAGAACTTCTCTTTTTGTTTTGCCGGTGGACAGTTCCCTATAAATGACAATTTGTGAGTTGTTTTCTAATTATTAATCCTCTATGGGGAGCAAAAATTCAGTGAAAACCTTTTTTTTTAAAGTTATACTCTAACTTTAGGCAGTCCTTATCCAAGCAAAATTACTGTTAAGGTATTTTTATTCACAGTTAATTTTTTGCTACTGGAGGTTTGGTATCAGAATTGCTATTTTGCAGTGGCTTTTCATCGGTGATTGCTGTAGGGTGTATAGCCATAGAATACATTAAATGCAAAATCAGCAATTCTAAATTCAGCAGTTCTAAGCCCAGAGAAACACAGACTCAAGCTGCTCAGGCATTAACTCCTCTTTACTATACTAAAAGATTGAAAATGAAGGATTTAGTCCAAATAAACAAATTGCTCTAGTTTACACTGTGTATTAGGCCATGTTACATAACCAGAAGTGTCAGATCTGATCTTCAAATTCTATCAAGATATATAGTATGCTTCCATACCACAAACAAAAACTGGTCTTTCTCAGAATGATATCAGTTAGTTGTAATAACTGTATTTAGGATTTTAGCATCTGGACTCATATGATGTTTATATCTGATAAACTTCTCTTCCTCTGTGAGTAATACAAGACCATTTTGGTGGTGGTACTGTAGCAACAGTTTAACTCCATTTTCTCATCCACTCTTCCTTGTCACCCTTAACTGAGCACAGAAAAATGACAGATTTTAAAAACTGCTCTGATTTTCAACATGTCTGCACTCTAATGATCAGAGTAGAAAAAACAAGCACAGACTGCAATCCTTTCTTGGAGAAAACTTAGCTGGCTGCTCTCTCTTGTTCAAGCTTTCATGTGTACAAGGTGTATTTGAGCAAGGAGGGCAGGAGTGTGAAATGAAATGTCTTCACTTTGCATCAACAAGTTCAGATAATTTTAGCTGCTGGAAGTTGCATGTAAGGGAAACAGTATTAAAGTTCTAAAATGTTTAGTACATTGCAGGCAAAAAGCAACATCTTTAAAGGCATCCAGAAATGAACTGGAAATTAATCTGTTGGCAGTGGAGTAAAACATTCTCCTTGATATGCAAAGGAACAGCCTTTTAGACCTTGTGAAATAGATGGCAAAGGTCTACAGGCTCCAGGATCAGATTTTAAAAATTCATCTTGGAAGGAGGAAAATATGCTTCACATAGTAGTAATTGCAGCTGAAAAACTAACAACTGTTGTTTCTTTATGAGGAGGAAATACACCTTATCCTAGCATACTGAGATGAATCATAAATCAAGACTTTGTCTTGTGAGTGAAAACTCGGCCCCTTGAAGTTTTGAATTCAGAAACAATATTTCACTCAATAGCTCAGATTCAGAAACAATATTTCACTCAACAGTTTTACAAGAAATCCTCTTCATAACAGAGGAGCAAAATTGTGAAGTCTGAGTACCAAGTACTGCATCTATCCATCCATCAAGGCAGCTAATATCACTGCTCCTCTGAATGGTTACAGTGCCTGGGCCTGGCTGGGATGAGTCTCAGGCAGCAATGCTATTTCCATCTGCAGCCTTCACAGGACAGGGATGAGCTGACAGTCCTCACTGCCTTTTCCAATGAAATGGAGCTGTAGAGCTGAATGTCTATTGCCAAGCTCCCACAGCTGGTGACAAAGATCAGATGGGACAAGTAGCAAAAATAGAGATTATTTAGAAGGCTGAAGTGCCTGGCAAACTCTTGTCCATTAGAGACATTCCAGAGCTTAAAAATTCAAAAGTTTCTATCTTTTTGGGAGAGAATGAGACAAACTGAAAATTATACAGGACAGATATGTTCTCATGACAACAGTTTAATGGAAATGGAAAAGGAAATTAACCCATTTTTCTCATGAAGGGAATATTAAATCAGTGGATTAACTTCTAAATGCTGAAACTTTTAAGTAAACCAAATTTAACTGGAAAAGGAAGTTAGGTGATTATGCATTTGTTTATACACTTCACACATTCTTTTTGACACTTGTATGATATTTATGATATGCTATTTTGCAACAGTTAATGGCATGCTATTTTTAATATGTTGGGTTTTTTTGTAATAATTGTGACAATTGGAAAAATCTTTAATGCTTTTTCCATTTCCATAAATAGTTCATTAAAATGCCTTTTTTTAGGGTTATACCCTTGCCCAGTTGCTTTGTACTTTACACTACAAGTTTTGTCACTGTTTCTCCTCTAACAGATAGAATCTGCCCTGTAACTATTTGCTACTGATGAAGTGAGATACTAAGAATTTGATTTCCATCCTTCTTGCATAATGAGTTCTCCAGGTCACATTTTGCATCACTGATAATTTTTCTATTGCTTATTTCTACTACATATCAAAGCACCTTTTTAATTTACTGATCCTAGCTTAAATTTCTCTTTTTCCTTGCTTTTGTTGTTGTTTCTAATGAGCTTGATGCCACTAAGATTAAAAGGGACTTTTAAAAAAAAGGAGCTGCAAAACAGCTTTGATCTCCTAAGGTGGAGCATATTTTTTGTGCAAAGCTTTTTCCTCTGAGGCATATTAAGAGTTGAATTGATCTGGAGGGAAAAGAAAAAAGAAAAACAGGTGGGTGAGAAAATGAAGAAGAATTTTTTAATAAAAATTAGACCTGCTGACTTTCAGCTTGTGTTACCACCTTTTTCCTACATTTTATTTAGAACATAAAAGAATTCAGACCTCCATTGTTCCAAATTCATTGAAGAAAATAAGCTATTTTTCTGAGAAATTGAATAAGAATTTGGCATGCCAAAGCTTTTTTTATCTCTTTGATATATGAAAATGTTCCTTTAATTGGGCTGTGCTCAAGATTGCATATTAATTAAAAACTAAAAGAAAGGGAAGGAATCTATGTTAGATATAATCCAGTCCATTGGATACAGATCCAAACAATTTCCTGGTTTGTTAGAAACTAGTTAAGAGCTTTAAATTGTTTAAACGATCTTAACGCCCCATAGCAACCTAAATCTAAGAATAAGCCATTCTAGAGATTGTGTACACATGGACTAATATTGGTTTCTATCCTAAAGAGATTGCTACCAAAATTTAGCTGGGGACAGAAAGGCAACGTCAAACTACAAATCCTGCGTGATAAACAGGCAAGGTCAGTGAACTACAAGGTTTCTATAAGGAGTAACTTGAGACACAGTATGTCAGTTTCAAAGTCACTGTCAGTTGCTCTGTTTTCAGTTTTGCGGAAAACAAGATTTGAGAAAGGTTTTTTAAAAAGTCTCTGCTTGTCTTTCCTAAGGGCCCTGGGGAAGAGGGATTGTTGGGTTCTCTGCTTACTTGTTTGCTTTACGTTCTCAGAAATTCTACTCCTCTATGGAAGATGACAATTTTTACATGCTTTAAAGGACAGAAAGACTTGGGATTATGTTCATCATTTATCACAGCTTTGCTTTCATTGTTGGTTGTAATTATTTATAAAGGCACAAATGGAATTAGGCATTTGACTGTGGTTTGTGCCGTTGAAAATCTCACCCTCTATACCTAATTTAGTGCATACCAACTAACATTTCTCAGTTTGGTTTAGGCTTTAGACTTGGTTATGTTTTTTGCTTTAAATATAAAATTGCTTTAGGAGGAAAGGGTGGGTAGTTTTCTGAATCTTTTTCTCTTTTGTTAGAGATTAAAACAAAAATTTCCATTTCTTAGAGAGGATAAATAAAGATTTTTGTTTTAATTCTGTTGCAAATAGTGCTGCATTAGTATAACAGCATTGCATTTTCCCCCTCAAAGGGAATCGAGGTGCTCTTTGCAAAATTTGGACCTGGCAAGTTAACATATCTGTGCCCCTCACAATGAAAGGAGAGTCCACTAACAGACAGTACTTAGAGGCAGTAATAAATGAGGTTTATCTTTCTCTCATTGTCTCTTACTAGGGTATAGTTTTCCTGCTCTTTTCACATGGCACAGTCCTTAACAAATTTCAGCATCCTCTAAACTTAGGCTGGGAAATTGTGCAAGCTTGACCAACCCTGATGATTCATAAGATTGCTCATATCGTAATAAAGTAAGTTCTGATACATTTCCAGGAAGCAAAAAGTCAATGACAGAGACACAAACCAGTGTACAATTGCATTATTGGTCTTGGTGGTTGTAGAGCCTAAAAACAAGTCTGAAAAACAAGCAAAGTTCTCCTCTCAAAGCTGTTCCTTCTTAAAATTACAGGTCTCAGGAGCCTAAATCATGACACTCTAATGACCAGATCTGATATTGATGAATTGGTTATTGACCTCAGGGCTCTCTCAATGCCCTGTGGATAAGGCAAGGAATGAGAAGGCAGATGACTGACAAGGACCATTATCTATTACTGTACAAACATGAAAGAAGTCTCACCACTTGTCAGGAAGATACGTAATTGGAAAAGCTGGAACCCAGTATACACTAACCACAGCAAGGGGAATAAAGATTCTCACTTTTCCTTTCCTAAGGTGCACTAAAAGGGGTCTCAGGAAATTTCTTTGTTTGCAGAAGCTGCTGATTCTGTGATTCTTCTGGAAGAACTGTGTGTCCATGCAATGATCAGCTGGACTCAGCTGCCATCATGGTTTCCCTTATTAAAAGAAGCTTGTTATGAGCAGAGATTTAAAAAAATGTGAAAGCCAAGTTGGAGAAAGAATCAGACAATTTATTGGAGATGAGAACACAAATCCAGGTTATGTCAGAGGCTGAGGGATTTTCACATGTAAAATTCTGCAGATGTGATGCTTTGCTGAGATTGCCTTATCTGAGAAATGCTCATTTATCAGAGAGATAGGCAGATACATGTAAGCTCTATAGCTGAATAAGCATTTGTTTCTCTCTCCTAATTCAAATAAAAGCATAGTTTAAAGATGAATCAAGTAAATACATAAAGGAGCTTTTATGCAACTTCTAAACAGCAATTTAATTTTATAACAACCAGCAGAGAGCAGTGCTACTTTGCAGTTTGAATGTGATCACATTAGAATCTTGAAAGCTTTTTCAGCAGAAACTTATCAACATTCTATCTAGCCCTTTTAGAATATCTGTCTTTATAAAAGTTATCATCTTATGTCAATCATGAACTTTTAGCAGTTTTCCACTGAAATTAATCAGGAGTAACTGGAAATATTCCGGCAAATAAGGGGAAGAAATTTAATTTCTCTTCCTAGAATTCTTTTAGCTTGACCAATATATTCAAATTTTCCCCTTATTCATTTAAATGTTGTATTAAACTGCTGTAAGAAGAAAAAGAAAAAGAATACTCAACTGTCAATTGGAATTAAGCAGTAAATAAATACAACAGATCTCATACATGCTTTCAAACTCTCCTAGTGCTGGAATTTTCTTATTTCCCCCTCTGTTTGGAGAACAGTGAGAACATCTGAAGCTACATCATGGAATGGGAAGTCTTAAAAGTGGTGGAAGATGAAAGAAATGCTTTTTTGGAAAGAGAGAGCATTCATGGCAAACTTTTTTCTTTCATTCTTACATCTTGTTGTAGTGAAGGCAGATATTGTTGATCAGACATCCATGTAACAACACAGTTTTTTGAGATATGTTTGTCCAGGAAAGTTCCAGATTATCTGGACAAAATCGTAAAAGGTGAAGACATGCAGGTGTGATCTTTACAGAATCCTGCATGTAGAATCTGCATCTGAAGTAGTACCATAATTCTAGCCAGTATAAATGGGCATGAATAACAGGTTGCCAATCTGCCTGAACACATTAAAAACTCAATATGTATTTAAACCCAAAAGCAAGCAGTGTTAATTAATCATATCTATTTCGTGGGATATAAAAATTCCCAGCTGAACATTGGATACATATTTTTTCTTCCTTTTTTCTTTTTTTTTTTTTTTTTTGACTGCTCTCCTGAAAAACTTGAACAGGATTAGATTTTTATGAGTAGATTTGATTTTTTTTTTTATTTTTCTAAGACTGCTTTTAAAACATTTGTATGATCATTGACTTGACATCATGTGTTATGATTCATAGAACTCTTTAACTGTTGTGCTTATTTTCTTCTTGGGCCACCCCAAGGTACTTAGGAGACTTTTTATCCCTAAAGAGTATCTGAGAATACCATAATTAATTAATATTTTTTACATTCTTAGTGACAATTGAATGGATTAAAAAAAAAAAGGGGGTGATATGTCAAGCTTGTGTTACAGCTCTTAATCTGACTCCTGACTGTGAATGAACAGTGGAAAATCCTTTAGTCACAAAGGGATGTACCTTATGTAGGCTGAAATCATCTTTGCCACTTGTCACATTCAAATCTGTGGGACTTTAGCACTGATGTCAGCATTCTGAGCACACCAGAAATCCAATGATTTCTAACTCTTTAGCTTCTACTTAAAATAGTGTATTTGGTAATTTGTGGCATCCAGAGCACCAAAAAGGAATATACAGATGATCACATAAAGATAATCCCAAAGGACTGTCAAACTAGAAGTTAAGTAGGTGGTACCCCCACTGTAAGAGGACTGGTAAACTGAAGGCTTAACTATAACTCATGCCTCCTGTTGGCTTAGCTAATACAGACTTGAAGATCTCTGAGTTGAATACATAATTTTATTTATGTATAAAATACACAATATTGTATTTTATGCACCTGGTTATGAGTTAAATCTTCAGCAAAGACATGTTTTCACAGCTAAATCTTGCAGGCAGTAAATGATGTGTATAGCATGTTTACCATTACTAGTGGATACAGTCTTTGGGTTCTACTTACATACACAATGGAACTTTGTATGAATTACTATCAAGCCTGTAACATTCTGCTTTTATATCATTGTGTGGTTGCCAGTAAATCTTAATATCTTATTTCTTAAGCATAAAGCTTCCTTAAGAATTGAAAAGTGCTCTGGGGAGGTGCATGTTTCCATGTAATAGCAGCACTTTTTTTGTCCTCTTGATTTGGTGCACAGTGCTAAATAATGAAGGATGGAAAAGTAAAAAAATAATTGTATTTGTGAACAAACAATGGGCACATCTTTTACGAAAAAACGTGCTGTTACGCTTGAAAAAGAGAATGGGCAAACAAAGTATTTCTGTGTAAATTATTCATTTAAACTATCAATGGTAAAGGCTTGGTAACAGTTAAAAAAAATCCAACAGTGAAGTACTTCAAAGAGAAACATAACATTTGGGTTGGATGTTTATTGCCTGACAGTATGTGATGTTCAACTAGAGACATCAAAGCTCTGAACAGAGCAACTGTTAAATCATTTGCCATGTGATCTGTTATGTGAATGGTCTGGCTGATAAAAAGTTATGGAATTCTCTTTTTTATTTTAAATTATCTCTCATACATTGATGCCATTTTTTAAATTTTTGTGAATATGGATATATATATAATGCAGTTCTGCATTGCACTATGAAATTAAATATAAGCAATGATAGCAGCAGGAACACAGTGGTGCAGAGACAGGGTAAGCCAAGGTCAGTTTTAGTCACTGCCCTGCAGTTGCAAACCTTTTCAGAAAGGGAATGCATCAAGCAAGATGATGAGTCATAAAGCTGTAAGGAAAGGGGGAAAAAAAAAGGAAAAGAAACATCCTCGGGGATATAGCTTGATGCTACAAGCTTATCAGTGAAGCTTAAGCTGCATTCTGTGCTTGACCTGGGTGTTACATTGGATTCCACTTTCTTTGCCAACAAAGTGGGCATGAAGGCCTTACAGATGCCTTTTTCAAATGTTCAAAATATTCTGCAGACATAAAGCAAATTAGATTTGTCCTCCCAACACATCTGCTGTAGCCATGAGTCTATAGCTTTGATGATCCTTCCTTCGTTGTAAAAAAAATAATTCACAGCAAGACCTGACAATCAGACAATTTCTGATTGTCAATCATGTCTGAGAACCTGAAATGTGACAATTTCTATTTAGGCTGATCAGAGAAACATGCTGCACATTTCTGTAATATCTGTGATATGAATGCTAACAGAAGTGGCCCTCATGGAGTGCTGGAAGTGAGAAGGGTTTGAGTGTTTTGAGACAGCCAAGTTGAAACAACCTGAATCAGTTCCTTACAGCTGTATTTTTTGTTTTTTAATACTGTGGAATGATAGTTGTTCAAATAAATAAATAAAACTGCACTAAAAATTATATGAAAAGTCTCTGGACACAACCCCTCTCATATTTATCTGTCTAAACTGTACATACCCAGACTGAGCCTAGTTAGTTGCCTCAGTTACATATTTAGTCAAATGAAATATGTATACTCTTTCAGAGGGCCATTCCTCTGGTCTGTCTGAGGACATCAGATGAATGGTTTAGACTGGATGCCTACTGTTTAGATATCTCAAGTTTGTCTAAGTAAATTCAACTATAATTTATACAATGATGAAAGGAGAGGGAGAACAGGGGGCCCAAAGTTTTAGCTCCACAAGGTGTGCAGAATTTGATGAAGAGTGAGATGCGTAAGTTAGGATGAAAACCAACACCATCATACCATTGATTATGATATACATCCCTGTAGAGTGATGATTCTTTTATTGTTTTTTTCTTTTCCTTTATATTATAAACAAAAAGGTTTTATTTATGCACAGGTAATGCTTTATAAATAAAGAAACAAAGAGCATCACAAAGCTGAGTTCTGCACACATGAGTGGCTTAATTGTTTTCCTAGCTTTCTTACATAGAAATTTTGGTGCTGGCTTTTTTTTTTTTTATAGAAAAGGAGGCCTGTAGCCAGGTAGACTGATCATCTTATACATGCATCAGTGTGGTACAGGGCACGGGGATACTCAGAATCAGACTTTCTAGCTATGCAGAAGAGTATTAATATGCATTAAAGTTTTTTGTTGAATCTTTTCTCATGAATTTTATGAATGTCACTTATACAACTTCAGATGTAAACTCCATCCATGTATTTGTTCATAACACTGGAGGCACATCATAAGGGTTCTGCAATCCCTTCCTCCCACTCTGAATGTAGGGACTCTTATTCCATATCAAAATTAATGTAAAAAGCTAAGAGGGGAAAAGAAACCCAAACAACACAGACATTAAAGAGCAAGAAGTGACCCATAGCCTAAATAGTATGAAAACAAAATTCCTACAGTTGCTGAATTTTTCTCCAAGTAACAAGCAGTTGCTTCTTTCTCAATATACTTTTGATATTGGCATTGTGAACATAAAATTTGGCTTTGAAATATGAAGCTGTAACTGAACCCAAAGAAACACTCACATCACTACTTCCTATCTTATTTTGAACAGAATTTGAGCGCACAACTTGAACACTAAATTTTTACAAGTGATACTTGCTTACAAAGCAGTTTTCCTTAAGGCTTGTTCTGACTTCTTTGGCAGCACAGATCAATCTGACTAACAAAACTTTTTATGAATTTTGAGAAATGCAGCACAAAAGCTTTATTTTTTTTAAAAAAAAGCATTTGATAATGTAAATCACACTATACTATCAACTAAACAGACATTGCAGGGTGGTCATTGGCAATATTTAATCTGGATGAGTTCCCTGTGATGGAAAATTGCAGAGCATTGCCAGGAATGCAACAAACTTTTGGAGGCAATTTAGGAGGGAGTGAGCCACCATGATATTACTCACAGAAAAAAATAAGCTTTTTGGCATATCCACCCCCTCACCTGTTGACTCTGATGTTAGGAAAATCCCATCAAGAACCTTTACCATTGACTTTATCACCTGAAAATATTTTTTGTTTAGAAAAGACAAAACCTGCTGTGAGCCTTTGATTTTGTTACTCTGTGTGGAGCAAGCATGAATACCAACATACTAAAACAAACATATAAATCAAACTTTATTTTGCAACCAGGGATAAAGAGCCAGTTAGCAAGAAGTTCTAGCATTGCATGGATGAACTGTGTAGCCTTTATCACAGACAGCAAACTTGCACGAGGTGGTTTAAGGAAAGGAAAGAAAGGAAATGAAGTATTGAGATATCAATTTCCATTCAGGAAAAAAATTGAAATCTGGCGATTTCAATGACGATCAATTTGTCAAGCTGTGTTCCATATCCCTGCACTTCATGGCATCCCATACCTTTTGACTGTTTTCATTTTGGTGAAGGTTTTTAAATTTTTTTTTTCAGTATCCATGCCATTTCATTCATATCTTCCCCTCAAAGTTATATCTTCCTCCTTGATTTTTTTCCCCTGATTTTGCAACATCTGTGAGGTTAGTTTTGGCATGTTTTGGTCCTTTTCACTACACCTCATTTCCTCCCTGACCAATTCCTTGTAGTCACTAGATTGCCAAAGTTTCTGGTTTTTTCAATTGCAGTTCTGTGGGAGAATGGATTGTAGGAGAATAGAGATAGTGCTGAAGGCAATCTTGCCCCTGAAGAGTTGCAGCTGTACTAATTACCAAAGACTAGGAAAAGGCCTGCCCTTAATAGGTCACAGCCATGTCCAATAATGATGGGTGTTATAAAAGAGTGGGTTAGCTGATCAAGAGGACAGCTGGAGTTGGTTGGCTGTGCTGAGAGGAGGACGGGCCAGGCAGTTGTGCAACGGACAGTAAGGGTTAGGCAGTTGTGCAAAGGATAGGAAGGAATCAGCTGGTCATGTACAAGAAAGAGAGAAGGAGGCAGTGTTGTGAGGAGCTGCCTGTGGGAACTCACCGAGAGAAAGTATGGAAGTTTTAACATGTTCCCCTGATTTTGCAACATTTGTGAGATTAGTTTAGGCATGTTTTGGTCCTTTGCACTGCAACTGATTTGACCCCCTCCATTTCCTGTACTTGCTAAATTTCCAAATTTTGTTTGTTTTTTTGGTTTTTTTTTTAATTGCATTTCATTTGATCATGTCTCATTTCCAGAGTGATTGTAAGTATCTCTCTTCTGTTTCCAAGATTTCGATGAGGATAAATTTGGTAAGGTTTGATCCATATCCCCCCACTTCATAGCATCCCATGCCATTTGATTGTTTTCACTTCAGCAAAATTTTTTTTTAATTCTTCTTCAGTATTCATGCCATATCTCTCATATCTTCCCCTCAATGTTCTGTTTTCTTCCTTGATTATTTTCCCTAATTTTGCAACATCTGTGAGATTAGTTTGGGCATGTTTTGGTCCTTTTCACAGCACGTCATTCCCTCCTAGACCAAATCCTTGTGGTCACTAAACTGCCAAAGACTCTGGCTTTTTAAACTGCATTTTATTTGATAGTACCTCCTTTCAAGAGTAAGTATTTCTTTTCTGTTTCACAAGATTTTGTTTCCCTTCCCAATGAAAACTTGCAATGTCAATGGGGATCAATATGGCAAGCTTTGGCCAATGTCTCTGCACTTCATGGCATCCCATGCCTTTTGATGGCTTTCACTTTGGTAAAGATTTTTTTTTTTTTTCAGTATCCACGCCATGTCTTTCGGGATGGGAAACAGAATCTTGCAAAACATAAAAAGACTTACAACCATTCTGGAAAGGAGATATGATCAAACAAAATACATTCAAAAAACCCAAAAACTCCAGAAAACTGGGAAATTTAGTGACTACAAGAAAATGGTCTGGGATGAAATGAGGTTCAGGGCAAAGGACCAAAACATGCCAAAACTAACCTCACAGATGCTGCAAAAGTAGGGGGAAAAAATCAAGGAGGAAGACACAAATTTGTAGGGAAGATATGAGAGACATGGCATGGATGCTGAAAAAATAAAATCTTAGCCGAAGTAAAAGTCATCAAAAGGCCTGGGATGTCATGAAGTGCAGGGACATCGACCAAAGCTTGCCAAAATTGATCCCCATTGAGATCTTGGAAACAGAAAAGAAGGACTTATAAACACTCTAGAAAGGAGATACCTTCAAAGGAAATGCAGCTGAAAAGAAACAAAAAAAACCCAGAAAATTGGAACAATTATTGACTACAAGAAAATGGTCTGGAAGGAAATGAGGTGCAGTGCAAAGGACCAAAACATGNGGAAACAGAAAAGAAGGACTTATAAACACTCTAGAAAGGAGATACCTTCAAAGGAAATGCAGCTGAAAAGAAACAAAAAAAACCAGAAAATTGGAACATTTATTGACTACAAGAAAATGGTCTGGAAGGAAATGAGGTGCAGTGCAAAGGACCAAAACATGGCAAAACTAACCTCACAGATGCTGCAAAAGCAAGGGAAAAAATCTAGGGGGAAGACTGAACACTAAGGGGAAGACATGAGAGACATGGCAGGGATACTGGGAAAAAACAAAAAAAAAATCTTTGCCAAAGTGAAAACCACCAAAAGGCAGGGGAGCCCATGAAGTGCAGGGGTATGGACCACAGCTTGCCCAATTGATCCCCATTGAAATTGCAAGCTTTCATTTCCCTTTTGGGAAGGAAATTTCATTTCCTTTCAGGAAGGGAAACAAAATCTTGCAGAACAGAAAAGAAAGGAAGACAAAACTTTGAGGAGAACATATGGATGAAATGGCAAGGTTGCAAGAAAGAAAAAAATATCTTTACCAAAATGAAAACTATCAAAATGTATGGGATGCCATGAAGTGCATGGATATGCACCAAAGGTCGCCAAATTGATCCTCATTTAAATCTTGAAAACAGAAAAGAAAGCCTTACAAACACTCTGGAAGGGTGATATGATCAAATGGAATGCAATTTAATAAAAAAAGAAAGTTTAAATTTTAGTGACTACAAGAAAATGGACTGGGATTAAATCAGTTGCAGAGGAAAGGACCAAAACATGCCAAAATAACCTGAAAGATGTTGCACAATCTGGGGAAGATAATCAAGGAGGAAAACAGAACCTTGAGGGGATGTTATGAATGAAATGGCATGGATACTGAAAAATAGTAAAACGTCTTCACTGAAGGGATTACTATCAAAAGGCATGGGATTCCATTAGGTGCAGGGATATGGATCAAAGCTTGCCAAATTGATCCTCATTGAAATTGCAATATTTCATTTCTGATTTCATTTCCTTTTTCATTACCTTTCCTGAAATTTACTGTAATACATGATCATAAGAAAGGTTTCATATCAGCTAGTTAACTGTGAAAATAGATGGCAATGGAGGTCAGGATGGGTGAAAGTCTTTCAGGCTTCTGTTTATTGTGGGTGTCCATGAAAGCAGAACCCTCTAGTAGCTGGTAGAGACTGAGATTCTTACTGTGCCTTTTTTGTCACCATACTTCTAGTTGTTATCCACTCTTTCTGCTTCTTTTCTCAGCCTTCTATGTCCTAAACCAGCTTCCTTTGAACTTGCTCCTCTCATTTCTCCACTTTACCCAACAACCAACCATGTCCCTTCTTGAGGGGTTGTTTCACCTTTATATTCCTTTACTTCGGGCTGGTGAAGTCAACTTCATTTTCATCATAGGTCTGGATGGTAATCAAGATCACCCTTTAGACTTACAGCTTTCTCCTGTAAAATGAAATGCAGTAAGGATTATTTTTTGGTACGCAAACCAAAAAATACTTCTCACCATGACATTCTGAAGGGCCCAGTGTGCTGTTAATTGATTGAACAAAAAACTATAAAGTATCCACAGCCAAATCTTAACTAAGAAATTTGGGATTTTTGAAATGTTTTTGAAACACTGCTCACCTGAGAATAATTCTTCCAGATTGTGAATACTGAGTTTGTAAGAAAATTTGGCCTATATTGGTTTCACTTTAGCATTCAACATACAAAAAAAGTGCCTTCTCTACACAAGATAAAATAAAACAAAGATTTTAAACTAATTAAAACTGGCACGCCAACAATATAACTATTAAAGCAAACAGGCAATCTTCTGTCTATATATATGCATGAAAAGGTCTAAATTCAATCACTGCTTGAATCTCTGTTTTGGTAAGTTGTATCTCAAAAGGGTTGGAAATGCTTTTCAAAGTTATCTGAATTCAGATCTACAAATCACTTTCTCCTTATTTGACTTCTTTTCAATATTTAAGTCATAGTTGAAATGGTTAAAGGTTAAATATTGCTTATTAGAATGGTAAAAAATAAAATGTTTCTAATGAATGATATTTGAAAGTTCCTATAAATTAAAAATGGAATGGACTTTTACTTTTTAATTTTGAATCTAATTCAAGTCAGAGTAGGTATAAATTCTTTTTTCTGTACTGTGTCTAATTCTATTCCTATCTCTATATTAACAACTAAAGTTCTTTTATCATTCATACTGCCATCCTTGTGTTGTGCAGTAGGTAAAGTGTATTATGTATTGCAGCTAAGTACCTTAAATGAAATGCTTAAATTGATTTTGTAGGTTCATTCCATTAGTAAATCACGTACTAAAAAAACCATGCCAAGGTCATGCCTTTGGCACATGAATAAAACAGATATCACCACCCATAGCCATCCACTTATTGTACCCTTTGAACACAATAAGAATTCAGAGAACTGAGTACTGACATTTTGTATTTTGAATAAAATAAATCTGCTTGGAACCAAGCAATTTTTAGTATAAATACCTGTATCTAATGGTGTAGACCTGTATTGCAATTCAACCTTTGTAAAATTGGTTTCTCACTTGCTTACATATTTTTCTTACTTGAATTTGTCTATAATAAATTTCCCAATTCATCTAAAGGTTCAGTTATTCTATGACACAATGGTAATTGAAATTACTCGCTAGCACATCACTAGCATGACTGCTGGTGCTCACATTATATTTATGAAGGGACTCCTGATACACCCTTCTCCACCCCACACATTCTTGTGTATATCTTATTTGTTGGTAGCTTAATAATGATAGACCACTCTAAGAGGCAAATTAACTGCCTGTGGTTCTGGCTCTATAAGTCTGCATGCTGTGCAGGAAGCTCTTGGTTTGGGGAGATTGGGTCTGTTCTTTTGAGCGCCACTGAAAAATTACAGCTGAAAGAGAAGGAGAGGTACACAGCTGATGTTTACTTACTGAGATGCTTCAGAGTTGGTGTGGATGTGAGGGTGCATGAGAGAATCCAGGAGACTTGGGTTAGTACCAATGACTTGGAGAAGTACATGGGTGATGTTCTGGGTGGCTGTTTGGACTGCCTAGTAAAAGACCGAAGTTAGGATTTTCACGATGGCATTCTCCAAAATGCTTCCAGCTCCAGGGCAGGAGGCATGGCAGATAGGCAAGGATACAGAGTTGTGATTCATGGGTAAGACCACAGTGTAGCAGTGACAGGTATTTCAGTACATTAGGAGCTGAGAAACTTCTTCAGACAGAAGGAAACCACAAAGGAAGGACAGAGTCTATTTTGACCAAAGCGGAGACAGACTGCTGCCTATGAAAATTAAAAAGGTCATGCAAGATTATTTAAACTAGGAACTGGAAAAATGTTGGCAAGCGTGGAGAAGCACCTTGTTCAGATTGATTCAACTTGGCAGTATAACCTGAATGATATGCATCATACCTCTGAAAAGGCCAGAAGGGAAATAAACAGAAATAGAGAAGGCAAGTCAGTTTCCCTAAAACATCAGCTGACTAGTCTGGGAAAGCTAAGCCAAGGGCAAAACTAAAAAAAAGCTGCCTTCTGCAATAATTCTAGAAGTCTTTGAAATAATTTTTTGGTTACAAACAGCAACCCTGACATAATTGACATCTCAGAGGCCTGGTGAAAGGATAATTAACAGGATACAGTGTTGCCAGGCTACAAGGTTTGAAGGATGACAGAATGAAATGTACAGATGAGGGCAAGCTATGTGAAGAAAAGTACAAAGTTTAACAGCATAAAAATATTGTGGGAAAAGAGAAACACTACAGAATCCTGTGTGGAAATCTGATACTCTAATAATAATAATAACACTGGGATCGTATTTCGGGCTGTTTGATCTGGAGGATGATAGTTCTCAGATAATGCTGCAAATTTAAAACAGGTTGCAGTGGGATGAGGTTTTCACTATACCTATACAGATTGTATCATTGCTGCCTCAGGACAAGAGACAGAGATAAGACTTGTATGCAGTAATTGTCCACTTCCTAGAATAACTAATCTTAGCACTCTCATGAAAAGCTGCCATTTGGGCTTAGGTCCTGTGTAATTCACAGGGCCAAGTACAAATGGTGTTAGTTGAAGAGCACTCCATAACAGAAATCAGTATAAAATTAGGCTTAATATTTCAGTGGGAAAGAACAAGCCAAACAAATCCTGAAAACAGAGATTTAACTTTGGGAAAAGGAGTTACATACAAATGAGGCTATTAGCAAAAATACCCCCAAAATTAATACTCCAAAAAGCCTGCAAGCAGCCTTGAGGCTGTTTGAAAATACTGTATTTGAATCCCAGGCAAATTGCTCAGAAAAAGAAGACATAATGACCCAGTAAAAGACCTGTTTAGCTAAACAGAAAACTTAGATGCTACTGTATAGAAATTATTGACTTTAAAAACCAGAAGAGTTGTCCAAATGAGGAGAGCAGCAAAACCACAACATATAATATGTACATAGGAACTTACAGAAAACATAAATAAGTTTGCAAAGATACTCAAATGGATAATAAAAAGGTGTTTAAATAGCTCTGAAACTGAAAGACAGCTTGTGAAACAGCTGGACCATCTGATGAAAAAGTGTATGAAAGTGGCATCTGAAGATAAGTTCACAGCAGAGAATATGGGATTTATTTTTTGTATAATTTTTTTTTTTTTTTTACTGTTGAAGATGTTGGCACGTTTCCAACATGCACTGCATTTTTTTGGTAGCAGATTGGTAGGGTAGCTGTACCAATCTGAGCTAAGTATACAGCAAGAATTTGACTACACCGAGTAAGTTAGATGACAATAAGTCACCAGGATTAGCAGCCATTCACCCCAGAGCTGTGAAGGAACTTAAATGTGAAATTGCAGAGCTGCTAGCCAAAATGTGTAACCTATCATTACAAGGAGTCACTGAGTCAGAGGCCTGGAATATCACCATTGTAAGCCCCATCCACACACAAGGCTCCAGAGAGGTCAACTGAGTCTGTCTTTTGTCTGTGGTTTAAGTGGAAGAGCCAATGTTAAAGTATGAGATTAATGAGCACATAGATAAATAGAGACCATAAAGAAAGAATCAGCATGGTCTTTGAGAAGGGAAATCCTGCCTTGCCAGCTTGTTCTCAGTACGTGCTACATGCATGCATCTGTCAGGAAGGGAGCCAGTGTTTCCCTGACCTGAAAAAATCCAGGCCCAAGTCATGGGGAAAAGGCACAGGCTGTTGAAGAAATAGCAGAAAATGTTCAGGACTGACAGGATCACAATGAATTCATTTTGCCTGAAGTCGAGGACCCACAGCAGACCTGCCCACCTTCACACCTGCTCTGGCAGCCTTGCCTCCTTTTTGTCCCAGTTAGGAAATGGGAAGGGGGTGTTTGCAGAGATGTAGATGCCCAGGTAGAGCAGCATGCCTGTATCCTGCTAGATGTTGAGCAGGAGAATGAACTCACTTGTCCTGAGCCACCGGGTCAGATTTCACCCAGCGAAAGAGACCATCAAGTTGGTGACTTAACAAACTTTTACTTCCATCAATTCATCTGTGTTTTCACACAGCTTCAAAAGCATGACTCTTTTCCCACTAGGGAAGAAAAAGACAACAGGTCAAGAGGCAGCCTGGAAACTCTCACTAATGAAAGTCAACAGTCTTGTTCCAAGATCCTGAAGAACTTAACCAAGACTTCTGTTCTAGTTTGTAGTGCATCAAGTGACTTCCAAAAAGCAGGGACTAATAACAATATATTAGGGATTATCAATTATACCACGGATATAATATCAATTATATCAGGGATCCCTATGGCATATTTATGCTCCATGTCAAGTGCTTTCTTCTTGTTGAGTATTTGACCAGATAGGATTATCAAAAGTGCTCTGTCACAGAATCATATAGGCCTGATCTGACTGAATCACATCTTCCAGCAGGGACATCAGGTGTAGAAGATGGACTTAGTAGAGTCTTGTGCTGTGGAGAGAACCTGGGAATTTGTACCTCACCTCTCCCTCAACAGGACCACTGTGACCCCCCTACACAGTAAAGGGAACATCCTACACTTTGAGAATTCATGCCATTCATGGTCCAGGCCAAATTTGCTTCAGAACACATCCAGGTCAAACTTGTCCCAGAGCACATAACAAAATTCTGCAGACAGTCTCTCTGATCATGGAGTAAAGCAGCAAAGAGAACATGACTACAGTGCATGTCAGCTCCAGCTGGCCCTGGTTTGTCTCAGTGGCCTTTGGGAGCCCCTTCTACAGGTTGTGATAACTAACACAAACAATGGTATCTGTAGAGGAGAAGCCCACACTAAAGGTCAGTCCTTTTTCATTCATCTGCTCTAAATCCATAAAAGCGGGTGTGTCCTCTGCCAAGAAGCAACAATGTGTTCCTTGGCATGCCTCTTCTTCTCTGAAGGGTAAAAGTGCCTGCCAAGATCTTTGTCTCAGAAGTAATGGGTGACTGAGCATATGGCAGTACCCTACACCCAGATGTATTTCAGGGTCCAGCATTTTTTCCACTTCTCCTGATGTTCACTGAAGGGATGTGGATTGTTGCAAAGTGAAGCCAGGCACCTCTCCAGTTCTCCAAATCCTTGCTCAACTGTTTTATCGCTGTGTCCTTCTGCTGTGGGAATCTTCTTGTTATTCATCTATAGCTGCAACAAAAGAGCTTGGCATTTTCCTCCCCTATACTTCTGCATCTCTAGGTTCAAGTGACTTGGGAGACATCCCCACATTCCCAAGGAGCTTCTCCACTTACCGCAGTCCCTGAAACGTGTGGGGGGTTTTGTTTTGTTTTTGTGATCTCAGTTCTCTGTCATCTTCTGAGGCAGGCAGTTGCCAATCAGTCAACATACTGTTTGTCTGTTTTGAACAATGTGATGCAGTGAGACAGATTCCCCAGTAATCCAGTCCTCTAGTTAACTGTGCCATTGGATGAAATGAGCCTTCATATTATCCAGTTACTTAAAATGCTTATTAATTTCAGTCAGATAAAGTAAATTCAAATGAGAGTATTTATTTATAGCATCCACAATTGGCAGTATCATGAAAAGTAATTATGAAATACAAGAATAAATATATTAAAAACCCCAAATGCATTAACCTATTACAGTGTGGTTAAATTTAAAATATCTCTCACTCTCTCTTTTCTCCTCTTTCTCTGACTTTTTTTTTTCATCCTTTTCCTCCCTTCAGGTGAGACATCCTCATTTTGATAAGACCTCCCTATTAGTTCTTAACTTTCCTTAACCAAAGAAAAAACTCTTCCAATTTTCCCTAGCAAGATGATGTTCTATAAGATGCATGTGCAAACTGAAAATCTGCTGAGAAAAAAAAAAATCAAACTTTCCCCCCCCTTGAACCATTATTCAGTTGTGTGAATGTACATTGCAGGCTCATCTCCAGCTTGTCCTTCACCAAAACCCCCAAGTCTCTCCCAGTAGGACTGGTTTCAATTTGCTCATTCCCTAGCCTGTATTGATACTGGGGATTGCCCCCACCCAGATGTAGGACCTTGGAGTTGGCCTTGGCTTTGTTGAACCTCATGACCTTCCCATTGACCCACTTCTTGAGCATGTCCACATCCCTCTGGATGGCAGCATGTCCATCAGATATGTCAACTATGCCACTCAGCATGGTTCAGAAGTCACTATGTTTCCACAAATTAGGCCCCTTTCTGAAAGTCAGTGCCAGCAGACACATAAGAAGCATAATTGAGCAATCACTTGTCTTTCCAAAAATTGATTTTGAAATTATTTGATTTTAAAAGAATAAGAATTAATTGGATACTGATGCCTTTCCAGGACATAGAGAACATAAGTGACAAAAAAGTATTCAAAAGAATGAAATTTTCCTGGGTATCCATTTTGACTCTCACTAACATCTGCTGTGTTGACATGCTGAACACTGCCAGGGGCAGAGATTCTGGGACAAGCCACACAATTCTCATGAATCATCCATAAAAGTAATTGTTAGGAGAAATACCCTATAAAATGGGGTTTCAAAACAATGAAATTAAAATAAATTAAAATTAAATAAATGTACTGTGAGAGAACAAACTTATCCTTGAGATTATTAGAATTTAAGGGTCTCTTTTTTAACTATAAATATAATAGCAGGACAGGAGGTGGTGATAGTGTTCCCTGCAAAATGAAGCTTGAAAAATACCATATGCAGACAATCAAAAAGAATGAGTTCACCAGCATCATCTTCCTGACTTTTTTATAGGCTTGAGCTTATAAAATTCCATAACAGAGTATAAAATTTTATAAGTTCTGTTTAAATGGGATCCTTGTTAAATTGGCATTTAATCACAAACAACACAGAAACAAGGGAAAGTGAATATAATCGTTTTATGTACTTAATAGGCTGGGAATACAAATACTCCAAGGAATGGAGCTAGGGATGTGTCTGAAGGATAGGCAGCAACACAAATATAAAGGTACCAAGGAAGAAGATACAGACATATACAGGTGGCTAAATCAAAGGTTAGAAATATAGGCAAATATAAGCATTTCTTTATTGCAACAGGAGATAAGTAAAACTGCTGGAAAGAATCCAAGAAGAAAAGTCTCTTTAGATAACATCCCAGTTTGTCTGAGAGGACTTCTTTGTTAAAACTGATGAAATGGAGGTGTTTTAAAACTGCTACCAAAATGGCTAACCAGTCTTCTGGGAGGAAAAAAAAAATAGTTTGTAAATGCAGATGAAGAAAGAACAGGAAATACATTCAAAAGCTGTCATTTACTTTGTTGCCTGGAAACACTGTGAATCATCAGAAAACTTGGAGATAGGCTTATGGGGGTAGCACACTGTAAAGCACTTGTCCTTTATTCACGTTCATAACTTACATAAGTGGGGGCCTTTAAATTCTTTTTCTAGTATAGTTATTTAAAGATTTAGCTGCAGCTGGAAATAAGATGCAACTGTCTTAATGAAGTTCCCTTTCAGCAAGGATTTAGAATATGAATAGCTTCAGAATTTACACAGCTTTGCAGGGTTCTACTGTTAATTTCTATGTTACTCAGGATTATGAGCATTATGCATTTAGTTTGTAATTAATGTGATCTATTCTCAAGCGAGTTACAATTATTCCTCTAAAAATTTTGGTGGCTACTCTCCAATAATGAGTGCATTAAAGTTCTTAGGTGACAAAAGCCCTTAATGTAAACAAATTGTAAGCATTTTAACCAGCTACATGGCTATAGCAGCATTGCTTTCAGACAACTTTTAAAAACATTGCAAAACTTCCTTACATCGGGAATGGTAACAGACTCCCACCATTGTTGCAGCCTGAATTGCTGCTAGTAAAGTCCAGGGTAAGGAAGCAAAAAGGGCCTTTGCATAATATCCACAGATGTTTTATTCAGACCCCCAGTGAGATGTTCAGGTCCCAGCACCCACACACAGAGGGTCTGAGTTTCAGTCTGCCAAGGGCCCTGGGGGTGACCCTGCTCTTGGGGCAGTACAAAATCAGGGAATAGGGAGGAATGGCTCAGGGACATAGGGACAGACACAGGAGCAGGGGAAGGAGCCAGTGGGGTCTAACAGCTTTTTGAGGGAAGTTTCTTGTGTCTCCCTGAACCAGGGAATGCCCCCCAGGGTCTCCACACACCATGATGTCTGCTTTGTTGGCCTTCCCCCTGGTTCTTACCCATAAACACTCAATGCTATTGTCATCATCAAGCTCTGGACAATTTAAACCTTCATGAATATTCAGGGTACCCCACTGCCTCTTCTTCCTTGCCTATCCCTGCTGAAGACTTTTTAGCCAGTGATTTAGTCATTAGTTTATAGCCAATTTATGGTCAGTGATTTCTAACTTTCATGATACAAATAATGATTTCATAAGCTTCCTCTTCAAGTGCCCTATATAAAACTGATAAGCAGAACAAAGTCTGTATGTCCACAGAGTCTTGCTGGGTTTTTTTGTAAAAATCTGTGGAAATCAGAACAATGCATAAATGCTAAGTCAACATAATTTCAGGATAAAAATGTAACAGGTTCTTCAAATTGTTTGGAAGCTGCTTTAGTAACTCAGATAGAGAATCAATAAAGGTTTATTTCTGAGTAGAAGGTCAGTTGGAGTTGGATATTTCAGGTCAGCCATCTGCCCAGTATGACAAAGGAAAATGCTTTGAGCAGCACTCATGTATCTTTTTTCCACTGCCAAGCCTGTAAGACCAGATTTGTATTTGCAGCCAGGTCAATTGATTTGAAGAAGTGCAGAGTAAAATTTATGCCTTGAGGGCAACTATAGTATATCCACCCTGAAGAAAGTAAAAATAAAAGAGGACGATATAAAACAAATGCCCAATTTTAATAGAGCACTGCTACAGGTGCCTAACTCATACACTTTGTAAGTTACACAATTCAGCTGATCAACCTGCATATTACTGACAAATGAGTTTGTCAGTATAGTCAGGACCATGGGCTCACATTTTGAGTTGGGAGTGCTCTCACTTGGTAGATCTTACTGGCTAAGAGAAAATAATAAATATTTTATTCTTAAAATGGTTGTCAAAATATCAATCACTTAACCAAAAAAAAATTAATTTATACTTTAATTTTAACCATCAGTTCAAGGAAGCATACCTTGGAATGAAAAATGCATGTCGCTACCATTTTATGCTTTATGAATAGTGTCTTTCTTAGAATTAAAAACTGGAAACTAAATGCAGTCTTGATTTTCACTATCCTCAAAAAGGAGCAGGAAGGTGTTAGGGATGGAACCAAGGCAGGAAGCCCTGAAACTGCTCCTGATACTCCTATTCACCCATCATGTGATAGCATTGACAAATTATTTAATATCTCCTGCTTTTATTTGGCATTATGTCTTCATGGAGTGATATCCTGTAGCACTGAATTCTGCTCTGGCTGAATATGTTTCATTTCCTTTGCACATGTCTTGCTGCCATGGAAGATAACAGAAAAATAAAGCTACCAGAGTTCTACCTCTTTCCAGTTTTGATAGAATTTAGGAAAAAAAATAACAGAATTTAATCTTAAAAACTTTCATTATGTTTTTTCATCATGATGTAAACTGAAACAATTTGTCCATCAAACAGTTCATTTTGATGTAATGCTTGTTATGCTTCACCAAAATCCCCTTAAATCTTACCCTGGCGTTAGAATGTAGTCAGTGTTTTAATATCATGATGAGATTTTAAAACTTTGATCAGGAGAGCTAGAAGCATTTTGAGAAACAGCAGTTGAATGCCAGCCCTAGATCAACATGAGACATTCATAGCCAGGAAAGAAGGATAGCAAGGAGGAAAGAGCTGAGACAGGTGGAGACACTTTTAAAGAAATTTGGTAGATTTGGCCTCTGTTTTCCATTTAAAAAAAACTCATAATTTTAAGACTTTTCATTAGAAAATCCCACAAGGCTTTTGAATTGTTATATCCAGGAGTTTAATTCATAAGAATATAGGAGAAGCAAAATAAAAGGTAACAATATGTTTCTATGTCATTAGCAGTGTGTGTACTGTGCTTTGAAAATACATAGTAGTTTTGTACACAATTAAGTCCAAAATTCTCAGCTATTTACAATGGAGTTGAAAATAAAAAAAAATTTAAAGCAAATCTTCTAGTTATGAATAACTGAATAAATGTAAGTCCAGAAATATTTGACTTGCCTTGTAATGGAAAGTCAAAAATTCTGCTTAATTTTATTTTTTTAACTGCCATTTTCTGCCAGTTACAATTACTGATGGTTTCAGTCTCTCAGCTTTTCTTCCTCATTCTTTGCCAGCTCTTGGAATGAATGAATAGGTTTTGGTAAGAGCCTTGAGGATTAGAGAAGGCTGAAAACAGTGTGTTTCAGCTTGGAGAAAAGTATCAATGTGAGAAACAGAACTGTAGAAACACAACTTGTTATACACACCTTTTTGCACTTAAATATCAGCAGTAACTGTTCCCTTGTCCCTTCCCCCTTTTTAAAATACTATTTATTGGCATCTGTTTTTTTGAAATAAAATGCTTTCCTAAACTTCTAGTTTATGTTTTTCTCTTAGATACATACCTCATAGACTTTTGCAATGGTAAGCAGTTACAGAAATCTATTCATTTTGGCTTTAAATATACAGAAAAGATGAAGTCTGACCACTTGGGGTCTTCAGTCCACTAGGTAAAGGACATCAATTACTTAAATAGATATGACAGGAACTAGTAAGTAGTCTGGTTCATAAAATCATAGAGCAAAAGGCTATGCCCTGTCTTTTCAATTGCCAAGCAAACCTGACAGATTTCACAGAATGTGACAGAATAATTATTAATCCACTTTAATAATATAATTCTTATTAGGATGAAAGTTTTGAAGATAAAATGTAAGGAGAAAAGTCTACTTATTTCACCTAGTAGGTATTAATTATTCTCAAACTGTATAGATTCCTGGCATTTACAGAGATAAATTCCTGAATTTTTTTTTTGTTCCAATCTGTTTAGTATATGTAAATCTTGGATCTAAGCTCAAGGCTTTTAATGGCTTGTTTGATTTGCCTCTTAAGTAAGAATAAGAGACAATGTACAGGGTTGGATTGGCTATTTCCTCTCAGGCTTATGTAATTTCTGGGGATTTTCATTAGCTGTATCATCATCCAATCTGGAACTCAAAAATATAAACACCCTTAACAATAAACAACAATCCTTAAATAATGTATTTTCCACATGTATAAATCATGGGACATTTCTCAGTATAAGAAAATGATGCTCATGCAGTTAGAATCTAAACTGTCCCACAGCTTTCCTAACTCACCAATCTACTTTCATTTATCCTTTCACAGTAACCACACACATGCAGAAGAAAACTATGTCATCCTGCTGTTCACTCAGTGTGTGTGCTACAGTCTCTGTTGGTTTAACTTTCTACCTCTCAGTCAGAGTCTGTGTACTCTTCCTGTTTTGTAAACTGGTTGTCACAGTAGACTTCCTTCTGTGTTGGCTCTTAGGCTTTATTGTAGTTTTGAATACCATTAATAACTGACTAATAAGATGTCTACCATAGACCATTAATATCCATTAATGTGTAGTGAAAAATCTTGAGTGAAGACAGAAACAAGTCACATGACATTACCATTTTATCACTCTCAAAGGCAAAAATCTTCCTTTTGTGTACCAGCATCACTGCTACAGTTCTTAGTGTATCATTGACTCCATGAAACACTGATATTAATATAAAGAACACGAAATTACAATCATTTCATCTTCACCATAGGAATAGAAGCAATAATTATTCTTAAAAGACTAAGATAATGACACAAGTTGTGTGTCTGTAGCAGCCAGATGACCATTAATCCTTTTCTGAACAGTTTAGAGGTATCAATTTAGGTGCCCAAGTCTGGGTTTTGTAGCTTTTCCCCTGAGATCAGAAGCTAAATTCTAGCTTCTATGAATATTTATGAAGATCCTTCAGCATTTAGCTCCTGTCTGTGTGAAATAAGTGTCTTTTTTGTGAGTGAACAGTTAGTCCTTGGAAAAAATAAAAATAATTATTTTTGTACAATATGTTTGGTAGTAAAAGCTTTTTCTTCTTTACCAGCATTTTTTTCTTCTCTGCACAGATAACATTTGAATTATAATTTTTTTCTTAGGACATTAATTGTATTTTTTCTTCTTACTGGGATATCTGAAAAAACTATAAACCTGCCTTTGGTTTTGCCTAGAAATCAATATGATCTTGAAATGTTATTAATTTCATTTTCTGCTGCCATTTTTGTAATTTTGATTCAGCACTCTTAAAGGAAAAAAAAAAAAACAACAAAAAAACCAACTAAAGTAACATTGGCCAGCTGTATAATATATTCTGAGCAGAATTTTCCTGTAACAAAAAATTGTGAAAAAATCCAATAGCTTTAATTACTACAGAAAATGGTGCAACAATTTCTCTCTACAGAATTCAGCCTGGGCCAGCCGTCATTTTCAGATCTCTTTTTGTGTTTAGACAGTTGTACACTCACATCTGTGTTTAACAGGAAAATGCAAACCAAAACAGAACTGTGCAAATGACAAGCGCTGTCCCTGTGTCCACTCAGTTTCCTAAGCGTAAGCCTAACCCTAAGTGGAGCAGTAAAATCAGGATTTTGCTGAGGCTCAGGTGCCCAGCCCAGAGGTGGTGCCAAGGTGTGGAGGGAGCAAGGATGGGGCAGTGCCGTGCTCCCCTTGACTAGCTGCCTTTTGTAGTTGCAGTGTCCCTGGAGCTTTGTGGGTTCTTTTTCAAGCCTAATGCTAAATGCAACCTAAACCCTAAAGGGAGCTGTAAAATCAGGCTATTTCTGAGGCTGAGGTGCCCACCATATGGGTGATGCTGTCTTGGTTTGAAAGACAGGTGTCTGCCAAGGAAGGCGGGAGCCTCCCTCAGAATGGAAAATGTGACCCCCTTCCCTCCAGATTATTATAATTGTGAAATTGCACAACTTTCAGGCTTGGGAAAAGGATTGACAGTTCTTTACTAACATTTATATGTATAACAAGACAAAGAAACAACAACAACGGCAGTAACAGCAAACAAAACCAGCCGAAAACAGACGGGCTGGGGGGGATCACTCCCGTGGTTAGCTCACTGGCAGTGCCTGGTGCTAGAGGCAGAGGCAGTGGTCCCAGCAGGGGACTGTGGGCTCCAGGCAAAGCAAGCACTGGCTCTCAGTTCCCAAGCAGCAGAGGAGGAGAGAAGCAAACTGACAAGCCCTAGCCACAGTCCTGAGAGAAAAAGAAAAAAAATATGGGCAAAAACCACAGGGCAAAAAGATAACCAGTAAGAAGCTGTGCTGCCATGGCTGGTGAGTTGTTCACCTCATCTGAAGTAAGCAGCTGCCCCTGGTCCCCAACACTTGCAGCATCCTGGGTAGCCCCTCACTGATGGTGATACTCCTAGAGCCAGGGGAGGCAGCAACCATTGCAGAAATTAAAAAAAAAAACCACCACCCCCCACCCCACCCTCCCCAGTAATAATGGATATGGCATATAAACCATCCTAAAGAAAGGTTCCAAGAAGCAAGATGCTGAGGGAGCAATGTTGGGGCAGTGTCGTGCTCTGTCCCTGGAGCTCTAGGCTTTAAGGTTTTGTACAGCCTAACTCTAAATATGACCCTAACCCTAAGGTGAGAAATAAAATCAGGCTTTTTCTGAGGCTGGGGTAGTAAGCCTATGGCTGGTGTCAAGAGGCAAGATTCTAAGAGAACAACGTTGGGGCAGTGCTGTGATCCCCTTGCATGCCTTTTGTAGATGCAGTTTCCCAGGAGCTGTAGGTTTCGTGGGTTTCTAAGCCTAACCTAAGCGTAACCCTAACCGTAATCAGTGAAGAAAATCAGATGATTGCTGAGGAAGAGGTACATAGCCCATGTTTGATGCCAAGGAGAAAGTTATAGAGAGAGCAATGTTGGGGCAGTGCTGTGCTGCCTTTGCCATGCCTTTCACAGCTGCAGTGTGCCTGGAGCTCTGGGCTTTGTGGTTGTCTAAACCCTAAACCAAAGCATATGCCTAATCCTAAGCAGAGCAGTAGAAGCAGCTTTTTGACTAGCCCAAGGATTGTGCCAAGAAAAACGATCTGGAGGGAAAAATATTTTGTTATAGGAGTATTGTTTGTATTAAATTAAACTGAGAGAAACCTGCCAAAATGATATGCAGCGATATCTCAAAATCGGGGAAGAAGTCAAGCAAAGAAACAAGAAGAGAAATTGAAGAAACAAAGTGCTTAAAAACCCAGAGAATTCTGAACCAAAGTGAAAACAATAGAAGTGAATGGGATAACACAAAGAGCAGGGAAATGGGCCAAAGCTTGTCCAGTTGATCTTCATTGAAATCTTGAAATCAGAGAACAAAGTGTAACAAACACTCTGGACAGGGCATAGAAACAATAAAATGTAACTGAAAGAAAATATTAAAATTTTAAAATGGAGTGACTATCACAAAATGGACTGAGATGAAATGAGGTGAAGTGGAAAGAACCAAAACTTGCCATAATTACTCACAATGACATCACAAAATCAGGGAAGAAAGGTAATGAGACAGGAGAAGAAATTGAAGAAATTACATGTGAAAAAAAAGAAGAGAAAATTCTGAACCGAAGCAAAAGCCATAAAATGGCATGGAATGACATGAAGTGCATGGAAATTGGACTGAAGTTTGCCCAACTGATCATCATTGAGATTGCAAGATTTCATTTCTTTTCCAGAAAAGAAAATTCTTCTTTTCAGGAAAGAATAAGAAATCTTGAAATCAGAGAACTAAGTGTAAGAAACACTCTGGACAGGAGATATAAATAACGTATAAAATAAATAAAGTAATATATAAAAAAGCTATTTATATTATATATTTATACATTTATATTATATAAATATAAAATAAATAAAATTAAAAAGCAACTAAAATGCAACTGAAAAAAACCAGAAAATTTGGAAATTGAGTGACTACCACACAATGGTGGACACATTGAAACTGAAACCAGGGAAGGAAGGCAAACAAGAGATAGGAGAAGATATTGAAGAAATGAAATGCTAAAAGGAAAGAGAAAATTCTGAACCGAAGCAAAACCAATAGAAGTGAATGGAATTACATAAAGTGCAGGGAAATGGACCAAAGCTTGCCCAGTTGATCCCCACTGAAATCTTGAAATCCGAGAATAAAGTGTAACAAGCACTTCAGACAGAAGATATGAAGAAATAATAATGCAACTGAAAACAAATAGAAAATTTGAAAATGGAGTGACCATCATGAAATTGACTGAGATGACATGAGGTGCCCTGAAAAGGACCGAAACTTGCCAAATTTATACTCATTGAAATGCTGAAATCAGGGAATGGAATTAAAGGAATGGACAGGTGAAGAGATTGATTAAACAAAATAATAAAAAAGAAGAGAAAATTCTGAACCAGAAGTAAAAACAATAAAAATTGCATGGGATGATAGGAAGAGCAGGGAATTGGACCAAACTTTGCTGAATTGCTACTCTTCAAAATCTCAAAGATATTGAAAAAAGTGAAACTAACTTACTAGGGTGGACTTCTAATAAAATGAAATTCAACTTAAAGAAATGAAAGATAATTGTGAAATGAAGTAGTTGCAATCAAATGTAATGGGATGATGTGAAGTACTCCCCTTTAAATGCCTTTTGTGATGGCAATAACCCTGGAGGTATAGGCTTTATGGTTTTCTCAAGTCTAACTTCAAGCACAAGCCTTAAACGAGGCAGAGCAGTAAAAGCAGCAATTTTCTGAGCTGCAAAGCACATGAGTGGTGCAAAGCAGAAAGGTGTGGAGGGCGCAGTGCTGGGGCAGTGTCATTGGCACTGCAAGTGCTGTCCTTGGCATGCCCTTTACAGCTGTGGGATGCCTGGAGCTCTGGGTTTTGTGGTTTTCTCAAATTTAACCCTAACCCTGAACCAAGAAGTAAATAGAGCACTTGGCTGATGCTGGTGCCAAGCAGAAAGGTGTGGAGGCAACAAGGTTGGGGCAGTGCTGTGCTCCTCTTGGCATGTCTTTTGCAGTTGCAGTGTGCCTGGAGCTCTGGGCTTTGTGGTTTTCTGAACCCTTACCCTAAGTGGAACCCTAACCCTAAGGGGAGCAGTAAAATCAGGCTTTTTCTAAGCCAGTTGTACCTGGCCTGTGGTTGGTTTGAAGACAAAATTTTCTGATGAAGCAATGTTGGGCCAGTGCCATGCTTCACTTGGCATTCCTTTTGTAGTTGCAGTGTCCTTGGAGCCCCAGGCTTTGCTGTTTTTTCAAGCCTACTCCTAATCATAACCCTAACCCTAAGGGAAGCAGTAAAATCAGGCTTTTGTGGAGGCTTAGGCACCCAGCCTCTGGGCAGAGCCAGAAACAAGGTGTGGAGGGAGCAACGCTGGGGTAGTGCTGTGCTCCACTTGGCACGGCTTCTGTAGTTGCAGTGTCCCTGGGACTCTTGGTTTTGTGGTTTATTCAAGCCTAAGTGTAAGGGGACCAGTAAAATAAGCAATTAGAAAAAGCACCTCAACATTAGCAAAACCCTGAATCATAGAGAAGTGCATTATACAGAGAAGAGCATTATTGGTGAAACCATGGAGCAATAAATCTCTTTTCCAAGGCTGTGTGTCTAAATTCATGGTTCTCCACAGAATGTAAGACAAACTTGAACATGGAATATTTGAACATCAAATTTTCTTAAAACCCAAACCCCTACAAATAAGACAGGAGATGATTGACACAGTAAACCAAAGGACATTCTGGCACAATGTATTAAGTGACTGTTATTGGGCTCTTTCTAGCTCCATCTATATCACTATACTATTGTGCAGAATAGCAATATTTTGCCAAAAATTAAAGACTCTAATGTAGTAACCTGCCATTGATCTGACTGTCAACCAGAAGAAAAGCAAAATTCAGTCCCTCAGTTGTAGTTTGTAGCATACAGGCTGGGAGAAATAATACATCAAAGACTCACAAAGACTACAGCTAAGAAACTATATGATCTTTCATCTGGAAGCCATCAGACTATTCTGACACGTTGTATTGCATTTGGAATAATTCCTCACTCTAGCACAGAAAGATGGATAACGTAGAACCAATTCAGTATATGAGAAGAAGAGGAATGATATAAACACAAATCCAGTTTCTGCTTAGCGAGGACAAACAAAAAACTTAAGAAAAAGAAAGGCTTCAGTTAATTATATTTCTAATTCTAGGTTTCCTACTCAGGTACATTAGAGTGGGACTGGTTGCTGATCAGATACAGTAATATCAGCAGGAATTACAGCTACTGCATAATACAGAGGACTTGGACAGTGACCTACAATGCTACTTCATCACCTGGGTTGAATCATCTCAGCCAATATTAGCCACCTAAAAATTAGCAGCCTAATCTATGCTAGTGATGTGGATTCCTTCAATGGAGATAAATGAACCTCTTCAGTGCTACTATTCTCATCCCTAGGTAGGTATTCAGAGTGCATAAGATGAATTTTCCTTTGGAGATGCCTCACTCTCTGTGAATTTATCTACATTATTATGATAGATCAGGTACCTACATGTTAGGTGGGTAAAGTTGGATATGATAAAATTCATGCTTATGCATTTGATAGTAATGGCATCTCCTGTTATTAGCACAAATCCATGAGGGCATATCTTACTATCTTACTAAAAGATACCTTGGGAACCAAGGCAGAGAAATTTGGGAGGAATAATTTTGCCTGAGAAGAAGACTGATTTGTTCCAGAGAAAAGCTAAGAAGCCACAGATACAAAAATCTCTCCATGCCTACAGCAAGTCACAGCAGTTATAATGGGAGCAATACCTACCATCTGTGAGACTTAATAACATCAAAAGATCTTCTATGCAAAAGTTATCATATAAAAGTATAATGTAGAATATGAGCAATATCTAGGGAAGCACATCTTATTATTACTGTTCTTTTTTCTCCACCCTCAAAAAAATAGGCACTCGAAATGCTTAGAATAGAATTTTATTCCTGTAATTTTTTATTTGATTAACAATTCTAACTTACCTTTTGCAATAATAATTTATAGACAGTAAATTAAATAGTATAAAAGTATCCACTTTGAACAAATATGAAATACCAGTTTTGCCCAGTTGCATGTGGTGTTAAAAATTGATTTTTTTTCTCCTCCAACAATTCAGAAATGTTTCTTCATAAGTGGTGGTGTTTACTCTGTGCACTTACATTCACATTGAATGCAGGGGACTGAATCCCTTTCACTTAAAACATAAAGCAGCGGATTAGGTGTTAAGAAAGGTGTTTAAGTCAATACTGATATTAGAGAATAAGAAAATGTAGGGATCAAACCCATTGCATGCAGCCAATACAATAAGAAAGCTGTGGATATTGGTTTTTCTGCAAAGTAAAAGAAAGATAACATTCGATAAAATCATGCATTAAGCTTCTTTTAAGCACTTAATAAAAATTGATATAGGGAATGGTATGTAACAAATTGTAGGACACACAATTTGTAGACACACAAGAGTAACTTTAAAATGAGTGACTGTTGCACACATTTTAAAGATATACAACTTCAATCAAATTATATGTCAGTACGACACAAGCAAAAAATCTTTTGCAGCATTTTTTTAGCGTTGTTTACAGATATCTCGAAAATTCAATTGTCATTGAAAGTTCATTTGAAATGTTCTTTTCCTCTCCATTACCTACTCCATGGTGTTTTGACAGATCTTATATGCTTAGCTGTAGTACTGATTAAAACAAAGCTATAATTTTGTAAAGTAATAAGATAAGCAAATACTATTCGGATTAAAGGGAAAAAACAGTGCTAAGGGTGAGAAGAGATTCAATTTATTTCAAAGAACATGTTTTATAGTGCACAATTTTAAACAAAAATGTAGCACTTTTATGGAATTTATTCCTCTTTTTTACATATTTTCAGAGAATTACCTGCTATCTGCATTAAGAGCTTTTGGGTTTTGCTTTCTCTTATAATACCATTGAATTTGTTCATATTTCTAGAAAACGAAAGGTGCATTTTTAATAATGAAAAGGGTGATTTGGACAATAACATCACAATGTTTAAATGATCTTACAATTCAACTTTTAATTCTGAATCCACAGTCCTGAAGTTATTTTGAATAACCTGATAAATTCTGAGGTTAAGCATCATTTGGGAAACATCTGTTTCAGGGAATTAATTTAAATTGGAAGCAGAAATACTACGATTAGTGTTTTAACTTTGTGAGTTCACTTTTGATGAACACAGGTATATAATAGGCATAATTTTAAAAAGGTTTCTGCATAGAAAAGCTGTTATAGGACAGAAGAAAATAGGGTGACAATATTTTAATAGAGTCACAGAATCATGTAAGTTAGAAAAGACTTTTAAGATCATCAAGTGCAACCATTAACACAACACTGCCAAGCCCACCCCTAAGCCATGTCTGCAGGTGCCACATCTGCACATCTTTTGAACGCCTCCAGGGATGGTGACTCAACCACTTCTTGGGTAAGTTGCTCCAATTCTGGTTCCTAATAACTGGGCAAAAGAATGCTCACTGTACAACATTTGTTCCTCATCTGGCATGACCCTGAAGCATTTTCAGAACTAAGACTCATTAGTCATTAGTCTCGTCTGCAGGTTATTAAGTATCACAGTTGCCAGAATTCATGGTGATCAAAACATTTTCAAATGAGGAGAGGAGATAGCAGGAGAGGGTTTTTGAGCTGCCATGCTTGGCAATGATTTAAAGGTCCTAAAAATGTATTTAGCTCTTGGAAGAAACTTTTTTGGTAAACTTGGAAAATGTGTTCCCTGTCTGTCCTAAAAGCATAATGAAAAATAATAGTAGTTATGTCTTGAAAACTTGGCAGCTGCTGTGGCTGTCCTTAAAGGCATGAACACCTTACACCAATGTTTTTACATATCACCATTGTCGGGGGTAGGCACTGATGAAACATGCAATTTTAAGTTTTAAGCCCTGGTTCAAAAGAACACCTTAATTTACCACAGTGCTTAAATTTTTGCACTTGTCTGACAATTCATTCTTAGCTGGACTGAAGGAAATTAAGTGATAGACCGTTAGGAGGACACAGAAAAGATACTAATTTTAACAGCTGTTTAAATTACAGCTATTTGATATTTAATTCCTCGCTATCCCATCCAAAATTTGATGCTTCAGAAGACTTTGTGCTGCTAATAGATTTTTCATTAGAAACTCCAAATGTGTCTTAGAGATTTTAATAAGCATTTACAAGTGGTATGTTTGTGACTTGATGCAGAACATGCAGCATTCAGCACTCTAGTGAACTTTAATGATTGGCTGAAAATCTGGGAATAATTCAACATTTAAATGTCTAAAATAAATGTCCTCTGAGGGGACTTTTCCACTAAAGCTTTTTGACAGAGTAGCAGAAGAGTAGCTCTTTATTTGTTATTTTGTGTACACCCACACAACAACCCACAGCTCTCAAACTGAAGTTTAATTCTCTTACACAAATTGACTGCTTTTTATGAGGTAATGTACTAGATGTTATTACCATCACAGGAGCTTTGTTAGGAGTATTGCAATTTTTTTAATGCCATTCTGTTCATCATTTAAGCAGACAGTTAAAATACATATTTATATAATCATTAATATCTAGTTAAGCAAAAGATTCGTCTAGCTCTATTCTAGCTTGAAAACAAGGAAGCTGTAAGAAGATGCTTTTCCTTCCTTCCTTCTTTCCTTCCTTCTTTCCTTCCTTCCTTCCTCTTGCAGGATGCTTCCTGCAATTCACAAATGGCTGCTTTCTTATTTTGCAGGATGTCACAGCTCTTCCTTTTTCCCATGAAAGTAATTTTTTTTCCCAGTAGTAAAATATGATTATGACATCCAGNCCTTCTTTCCTTCCTTCCTCTTGCAGGATGCTTCCTGCAATTCACAAATGGCTGCTTTCTTATTTTGCAGGATGTCACAGCTCTTCCTTTTTCCCATGAAAGTAATTTTTTTTCCCAGTAGTAAAATATGATTATGACATCCAGACATATATCTCATGGCACTCTGACTCCAAGGCCACAAATACCTGATTTCTCAAAGGATTATATGTGTAGGACAAAGGAAGGTTGAGGAGATTAAGATTAACAGCCATATTCAATTTCAGCAACTTACTTTCATGGATTTATTCCTGTAAGAGAATTAGAAATCAGGTCCCATAGACACAGAATCTGGCACACATTATGTGGAAATTTCCTGTTCTTTACCATTTAATTAGTTCAATGGAGCTGATAATTCTAATTAATTTCTTCTCTGGTTTTCTGAATAATCTGCTTTACCCATGGAGAGAAGAGATGATCTCTTTTTGCATCAATCCTGGAAATACTATTTGTTACTTTTAACTATGGATTTATTGCTAGATAGAGACACAAATTTGGAAGCCTTTCACATTTTGAAATTTCACCTCTGTTCTTCATTTCAGCCTGCCACCCAGTGAACTTATCAGTGTCATTTATGTCTTGTAGTTGTGAATTTTTATCAAAGCCTCAGGCATTGCCATAAAGAGTCCAATTAAAATATGTTCAATGTATTTTGAAAATTTGTCTTTGCTGCAGTTAAAAGCATGAATTACACTGACTCACCTGAAGCATTTAATAATTTATGTTTTAAAAGGGGTTGTTGATGTACTCTATTGAGTTTGACGGTAATGAATTTGATAAAAAAAATCATTTTGAGGATAAGGCTTAAGTTTTCAAAGTTACCTCTAATTCTAGGTATATAAATTAAGTGGGAGTGACTAGATACTTAGGTTAGTCAAGAACTCACATCTCTGAGCTGCAACTATTCCTTACTTATGATAATCAGGAAAAATCATCCAAAAGCATTCCCATAATCTGAGACGAACAATTAAACAAAACAACAGCAAAACCGTAACATTAATATATATTACAAAATCTGGGATGCAACCAAGACTCTGAAATGTTGCTTAGAATATTATTTTTTTTAGGATTTATACTACATTATTGGGCATTAATGTAAATAATGAATAGATAGATAAAAAGATAGGGTACTTGGGGGTCTCATTTAAGCCCCCTTCCAATGAAAGGTTGGACCAGATGATCTTTTGAGGTTTCATCCAGCCTGGACCGTCCAATAATTCCATGAGTAGTAGACTACAAGAGGTAGCTACAAATTTCAGGAAACTCCATCCACATTCATGGTGGGCTGTATATCATCTGCTGGGTAATATCATATAACTGGGGTCTAAAATAATGATATTATGAATACTGCATGTATTGCCACCTTGCGGGATCAAGTACTAGGAGCCATTTATGTTATTAAAGTTCCCTAATATTCTTATTTGCATTAATACAGAGTTGTTTGGACAGGAATAAGCATATATTCAACAGCCTTGGTGAGATATGTAAATAAAACAATTTATTTTTTTAAGAAAATTATTTAATGGCCTGGATCCTGAAGATACTTTATTCCAGTCATAGTGAAATAAATATGTGGATAGAAAAGCCTGCATAAAGAGTAAAACACTCTTTGAAATGAAGGCTTAAGTCTACTTGGGGTTCTTCAGCCTACTATGTATATCTTGCTCAGAAATAAAGGGAAGGAAAACCAAGATATTCTTTATTGCTGAAATAGTACCAATATTATTATTAGTATTACTACTTATATAATTAGTACCTGAATTATCATACTATATATATTATCACTGTTATTAATATCATCATCATCATCATCCTTATCATTTAATAGAATATCTTTGAGACTCAGAGCTGTAAAATATATGGGTTTGCAGTCTAAATAATGAGTTAGAGAGCTACAGATAACACTTTTACAGTGGCCATCAGGGCACACTGTGGATTAACTTATGAGGCCACATCCTAAAGAGCATGCATATCCACATGCCCTTCTCAGGAACAGATGCTCAGACAGGCTGTGTGGACCAGGAGCTGAACTTGAACTATGAAAAACTTGGCAGAGGGTCCTCTGGGAGCTTGAAGGAGTGCCACTGTCATCCTAGAACACAGTTTTCTTTATTTGTGTGGGCTTTTTTCAAATCTGAAATGTGCCAAACAATCTAAGGTCTATGCTAACCTTCCAAAACAGTGGGGTGTTTATGCTGTGAACCAGGAGCATGGACGACTGCAGGGATGTTCAGCCCCTGGCATTATGTGGGAGGACAGGGTACAGCCACAGCAACTGGATTTTGTTCACTTGTTTTCTCAACTTCCAAGTGGAAAGTACCTTCTCAAAAAAACATGCCTAGGCTTTGTTTTGGTAGGATCTCCTGCTTCACACCAACAGAGATCTTGGGAGTCAACTAATGCTCATGTATCAGGGACCTAAAAACCTAATGAGCTGGAGAGATAATAAAATTATAGACTGCTGGAAACAGTGCAGATAATATAGAATATGCCTTTTCTCACTGTTCACTGATATAAGTTGCTGCTTAAAAACACAAAGAGGGAACTATTACACCACTCTATTCTGTAAAAATACTAAGGAGATTGGAAGAAGACTATGTCTCAATTATTAGTCCCTCCAGAGTTCTTAGGCTCTGATATTCTGCGAAATTAATGGTGTCCTGGTTTTGGCTGGGATAGAGTTAATTTTTTTCTCAGTAGCTGCTATGGTGCTGCGTTTCAGATTTAATATGAGAATAATGTCGGTAAGACAATGAAGTTTTAGTTGTTGAGAGACAAGGACTTCTCAGAGTCTCTTACTCTGCCACTGAAAAGGTGTTCAGTAAGCTGAGCAGGAACATGGCCAGGGGAGCTAATCTTAATTGGAGAAAGGGATTTTCAATACCATAGATGGTCATGCTCACTAAATAAACTGAGGGGAGCTTGCTGGGGGATAATTGCTGTTGGGGAATGGCCTGAGCATGGGGCAGCAGGTGGCAGGGGATTTTATAGTGCACCAATTATATCTTTTGGGGTTTTTTCTTCCCTCTTCCTTTCCTTTTCATTGTTATTATTATAATAATTATATATTTATTATTATTGTTATTGTTGTTCTTGTTTTTTTTGTTGTTATCATTAGTACTATTAGGTTTATTATTTTCTCCAAGGAGAAAAAATTCCACGCACATGGGCCTCCGGACGGATAATAATTAGTATAGACTCCATGATTCACAGAAGGCTGATTAAAAATAATCTTTATTTTTAAAACCCATTTTTTATACCCTAGTTCACTACTGGTGGAATTGATTGGTCCTCTAATTAAAACACCATCACCATTGGTTAATTAAGAAACCACCCTTTGGTAAACAAATCTCCGTAACACATTCCACATGTTCACAATACCAGGTGCAGCAAGATAAGATAAGAATTGCTTCTCATTCTTTTCTCTGATCTTCTCACAGACTGGGAAAGTTGTGTTTCTCTCTGTGGTCAGAGAGCTGCTGCCACAAGAAAAAATAAACAGAAAAATATAAATAGGTGGTACATATTCAAATAATGAGAAACACAGGAATCAAATGAAGTATGCAACATCTTATCAGTGCTCATGGTTGCTTTTTGTTTGTCTGGACTATACCTAAGTACTGACTAATCATTATTTCAGATTTTCAATCTATGGCATTTTCAGCTGCACATTACCGTACTTCATCTTGTCACCCAGATTGGCTCTCATTCTTGATATATATATCTTGCATACCACAGCAAAATCATATTACAATTCTTCAGAGAGTGCTTTAATTCTGCTATTTCCCCCATCCCTTCTACACACAAAAGCTCTTCTTGCCTTTCCTGGATAAACTGACTTTTTGCTAAAATTAAGACCAATGAGGTCTTAAAATAATACCAAACTCTTTCATGTTTGCTTGATTGTAGAAGTCAAAATTTCTAATCAGTCTGTTTGCTTAGGACATTTTCAGGACACCTATTGCCTTCATAGTGACACTCTTTTATCTGAGCATCTATACACAGCAATAGATCAGATGCAGTCTTGTCAAAGAACTTCAAAATCCTCATATGATAGAAATGCAACATAGATATGTGACAAGAAATCATAAACGTTTCTGGAAAAAAGCACTGTTTTCCAAAATTTGAGCTTTTGTTGACTTGTTTGGAAGGCCACAGTAAATGTGAGCTATTTGCATTGTTAGCAGACAGTAACATGGAACGTTACAAGATGATCAAGCATTCATGTTCTAAAGCCTTTGATACAAAGAAAATCACTATAATGTTTCCAGAAAGAGATATATACCTTACCAAAAGTATTTGCTTATTGCATCAGTAGACGTTGTCCATGAAAGGCCATGTGGTATTCCACACCTTTCACACATTTCATTCAATCCCTTCATTCTGGTAAACACTGATGTTTCAAATGCAACCCAGATGCTTCAGCTAAATACAATACCCCACACCAGGATAACACATCTTGCACAGGGACTCATTGACATGAGAGTTTAAAACTGCTTGTAAAATTAGAGTGATGCAAAGAATGGGCCATAACCTACCCTGTGTTCAGACACTGCCTTCTACACCTCAGTACTGTCAGGATCATTTCATCTTTTTTTGTGGAAGCCAATACAGTCTTGAGATATATTCATCCTAACCTCCTTGGTGGCTGTGTGGGCTCCTGGGCACAGAGAGGATCGTGGGCAGAAGTGAGATGAGAGCACCTGCATCCTGCAGTCTGCCTGCCACCCTGGCAGCCACATGCTCCACACTGAGTACCCATTATCACCAGAACAGCTGGATTGCTGGAGTAAGACAGGTGTAGCACAACACTCTGTTATGCCTTTTGTAGTCCTAATTGCTAGCTTCTGGAAAGAGCAAAAAAGACTCTTGTAGCTAAATAAATATGTATGGAAATCCCTTTACAGCTTTAGATGAGAAACTGAATAAAATGCTTTTCCACAGATCAGTAATATCCATAGACACAAGCTAGAACTTAATTTTTCAGCTTAATTGTCATGGTACTGAGTATGTTATTTCTAACATCTCAATGAACTGGTTTCTTATAATTGAAGGAAACTCACTGTGCATTCACAACCCTCTATTTTCATAGTTGTCAAGGGTAAAAAGAAGACTTCTGGAGAAAGAAGACTGGTTTTGAATTTGCTAAATGTTTTATTTTTACAAAGTGTCAGTTTATCAGATGACCTGATATCACATTCCCATCACACCCAAAGTTGTCCAGATTTGAGCTCACAGTTCAGTTCTGAGAGAGCCCTTCAGTATATCCAGCCACTTCTTAATGATGGTTACCCCTTGCAACACAGAGCATCAAAAGTTAGGTCTTGTACTAAGGTTTTTCACATCTCTGGGCAATATGAAAAATATAATTTTTTTCTCATGCTTTCAATTTTGGAAACTAAGAAAAAGTATTTTCTGTTTAGCTTTAATTATATTTGCTTGTCCTTCCAAAGAGGATGTTCAAAGACTTTGTTTTAAAATCACTGGTTATGTTTAATAGTATAATCATGTTTATTTTCTTAATATGAGCCAAGAGCAAAGAAATGGGTGGTGGAATTTTATGGTCTAAGGAATAGTAATGCCATTTCTGTTTGTAAAAATAGGTATTCAAATCTTTCCTGGATAATAGTTACATTGTTAACAGAATCTACTGCTGAGGTATTTTGCTTTCAAAGTTAGATACGCAAAATGCAGCTGCAGTTGAAAGTAATCTGGCTTTTACTGTCAGGTAATTACTGCTCACCTAACCTTTTTTGGGAAATAATATTACTGCCTACATTTTTAATGGGATTTTTTTTCCTTCCTATTACTGGTCTTGCTATCAACTTCTGATATGATCTGCTAGCTATATATATTGTGCAAATAGTTAAAAGGAGGTTGGCAATATAGATTGCTGTAAGGAAGGGTTTTTCACATGGTAGGCACCTATGAATATTTAATACAACTTTGTATATGTATTTTTGGGTTTACTTCACAACAGAAATTCCAAGGAGTTAATGTGAGATAATTATATTCTACTTCAAAAGTGAACCATTTGGTACCTTAAATGAGACTCTATCTGAAGAGAGTTCACCTTTTTTACTAGAAGTAAAAGAGCCCCTGTGGTTCCAAATCTTCAAATTTTGGTTGGTTTTCTTACCTTAATGATGTAAGCAACCATGGTCAAGAAATGGTATCACATGTCTTTAAAATTGTCTGTTGAGATTGGCTTGCAGGATTGTATTTTTAAGGTTTTAGTAGGTCTTCATAAAAATCCACAGGAGCAAAGTGCTATGGGAAGGCATATCTTTTCATACCAAAGACAATTACACTTTCCCATCCACCTCACTCCACTTGGTAGCTGGCATCCTATGATTTCTCCCAGCCTTTTTGCAAAGAAGCTTACATACATTTGTGACTAATGTCCTCTACTTCTCTTTGGGATTGTATTGGCTGTTCAGCATCTGCAGAAAAACTTAGCTCCCTGTCTCAAAGTTGAATTCTTAATGACTCCTTTATCTGACAGTTCTAGTGTTGGCTGTAATACAACTATTGACAAACCCCCAAGAAAGAAAGACACCATTAGTGTTCTTACTTCCACCATCATTTTCCCAGAGGCAAAGGATTCAAAATAAAATCTTCTTTCTTCTTCCTTTACCTTTAATCTGCAATACTCTCAAGGTGAGGATGACTGTACAGGGATCAGAATCATGACACAGCAGTCATTTACTGGATTCTAATTTTTAACAATTTTCACAGCTGTCATACAATATCTCAGTTTTAATTGGTTGTACTAATAAAAGGAGCATTTCTGTGCGCTGAGATGAAGACTATCCTCATATAATTTAGGCAGACTGCTGTAAGCAGCCTTGTGGGTAAGTATTTAAGAGACTGCTACTTACTACAAAAGGCTTCCCTGAAATTTAAAATCGTGCATTTGAAATTAAAATAGTGAATATGTTACATTAATAAAGGCATAAGCCATGCTCAGCCTACCTGCTCTGTGTTGCTGCAGAAGTTTTAGTCAATCAGATTGTTTTCTCTTTTTAATAGTGTTCCATTTGAAATTGTTCAAAGACCTGTCCTAAAACAGAAGATCATAATTTCTTTTCTTAAATTCTTGAACATGAGTGGTCACAGAAGTTGAAGATTTTGCATAACTAATAAACTAAAGAAAAGATACTGTCTGGATTTAACATTTATTCCTATTTAACTATTTCATTCCCTAACAAAGATGGAATGTTAGTAGCATAATAGCTTGAGATCCCAGTATGTCAGTTATCAAATCAGGTCAAAAAAGACATTAAATATAACAAGTACTGAATATAATGATGTGGCCTAAATCTAGAAAAATGTTGCATTGGTTGGGATTTATCTTATCTTTCAAGTTTTAATTATCTATCTAGACAGAAGCAAATGTTTCAGTTTTGATGAAAATAGCATATGTATTACTGGGATTTGGAAACCTTGAAAATAAACTATTTTTGGCAATTTTTAACAGATTAAGCAACATTACAGACTATTCTGAGCACCAGTGGGATTTGAAACTAGATCAATTAGTAATTGTCATTCAGCAATGAGTCTATCACTGCCTCTGCTGTATGAAAATTAACATTGTGTTACTAAGAACAACATTTTAATGAACAGACTTCCATTTGAAATTTGTAATCTGATGAGACTGAAACATATTTTTTCAGTATGACTTATATATTCCAAATTTCTGCCTGGCTTGTTTTGCAAATCCAAGCTTTAGCTTGTTGTAAATGGTCAAAATCAAAAGAGCTACTAAAATAATATAAAATTTAATATATATGGCAAAACAAATACAGATCTTGGTCTTAAACTACTCTGATAATTCCTGGAGCCTAAGGCCATTTGAGTGCTTGTGGTTTAAGATATACTTGTCTTGAGTTAAACATTTCTTTTCTATGTCTTCTAGTCTGACTTCACTGTCACAGGGAGAATTCGAGATAGTTGTTTGATTGAAAAATTCGCAGCAAGTCCAGTGGGCTTAAGGAGATTGTCCAAGAATGTATTTGGTCAGCAGGACCTCAGATAATGTCAGAGACAGACCCAGAATTGCACCACCTTCTCTCAGTCCCCTATATCCCCACTTCCAAGGGTAGAAAGGAGTGGGGCTATAGGGGATTGAAAGAGCAGTATCCCTGCTATCCCCCTATATATCTATTGGGGGGGGGGGGGG
>VZRH01008147.1:106461-118658 GCA_013397555.1 Urocynchramus pylzowi
AAGACGATACCCCCTGTATCCCCCTATATATCTTTTGGGGGGGGGGGGGAGCAGCATCACATCCGTGATCAGTGTCTGAGGATTGGGACTCCAAGCATGCAAGGATGCTCATCAGTGGTGCTGTTCAGACACAGCCCAAGTGCACTTCCTACAGGACTCTGGCAGCACTACTGCAGAGACATGTTTCTGTCTTTAAAAAAATAAAGCCAGTAAAACCTTGTAAATGCAACATCCATTTTACGAGGCTAAACCAAAGGCAGTAAAAGAAACAGTCAAAGGGTTTGGTTCACCTCGTTTTCTCTCAGTGTAACTTCAGGATAATTCAGACATCTTCTAATCTTCCATCTTCTAGTGGACTATTTTTTTCAAGGACCTGAAAGGTTTTATACATGTTAATATGTAATATACACATGTTAATATGTAATTCATAGAATTTTTTTTTTTTTTGCATCTATGTGCATGAAAATTATATATAAAGCTGCACTCATGTATGTCTATGTGTGTGACTTGGCTGGCTTTTACAATGATAGACATCAATATTACTCATAAAAAAAAAAGAAATGTGCTTTGATAGTATACATATTGCTTAAAGCTGTAGGCAAAATGCATATTCAAAAAAAGAACATTTTTCTTCTGGTAATATTATTTGTTTATTTTTCCTATTGCATCTTCTACAGATACTGAGATACTGAATCATTTGTTTCTTTATCTCTTTATACTTTCCAAAACACAAAATCCTTATCTACAGAGACTTCAGTCGTATTCAAATTCTTTCTAAAAAGACTGGAATGTATTGGTTTTTCTCTCAGTTGCTGGACAACAGATATTAGTGCTGACATCTGAATTAAAATGACTCTTTTAGGCAAAACAGCAGGACAAATTTAATTTTGTTAATATTTTGAAGAAAGGAGATAAAAAGGACACATAATTTGTAGTGTATTAAACAGAACATTAAAATGTGATTCCAGAGTACTTTGCATGTACAATTCCTTTATCTAAGGGATGAGTGTTGAAACTATCACTGTCTTATACATTTTGAAATGGAATAACAAAGCAGTTGTGGCTGTTACTATCACAATGTTAGTAGCCATTTTTCAGTTTCCTGTTATAGCTGTTTGCATTCATTTCTCTGTGCGTGTCAAATTCCAAATTAATAAATGCACAGTGATCATCATTAATAAGGAACTGGTACTTACTGTAATTTCCAGTACTCACAAAGTGAGCATCTCATCTTCTAAGCATAAGGTATTGCTGCAGTTATTGCATTGTGTGCCAAAAAACAAACAGGTAATCTAACACTTGGATTCACCATCACAAGTGACTCAGTTTAGGTATGTGTGTATAGCTAAGACATAAAAATGTCTTTCAGAACCTGAAGAACAAAAAGTGTTACAAATTGCTAGACATTTGTGTCTAACTACCCCCTCACATATACTTATCCATTTTCCCCACACAAAAGTCAGTAAACTGGGCCTTTAAATTACAGGAATGATTATAGCACCTGCCAGCCCGGCTGGAGGATAACTAATGTCATCCCCTTCTGAAAGAAGAAGGTTACTCATGCCTTTCAGAAGCTGTTCCAAGACAGAGCTGGCTAATATTTTGGTTTGCTTTATAGTGCTTTCAGTAGATTTTTAGGAAATAATATTGGGAACTAGGAGGTAGCAACGGTGCTTCCAGCTTTTCATGGTTTGTCACTAAATAGAGATAAAACCTCATATACATTTTAAGTACATTTTTCTATAAGAAAATTAATATTTACTCCCCACCCCACACAGGACTTCCTTTTGGATTATCTTTTCCTATTATCTCAGCATTTGTTGGCAAAAGGAGAACTTGGGCAATGATATTTTAGTGCTCTGGCTATGAACTCAGTAGTCTGATCTAGGTCACTGATGCACAGAGCTTTCCATTTTCATTTTTGTCCTCTGCTCATGGGAAACACATAAAGAGAAAAGGGATAATGGGTGTGATTCAAAGCCCTTTATGGGTAATAGCAGAGCTGACAACAATTCTCTTCCACAGCAATTTCTGAGGTTTGGGGATCTGTTTTCAAACACTCCACCACAAGTTGATATTTCTGCTAATTGAAATTCTTTTGAAAGGTTCATTTTGACTATAAAATGGGACCTTCTTGAGACAGGAAGCCTATTGCTTGGTAGTCAGAGAAATGCTGAGGGTTTCATGGTAAGCCCCTCTTCCTGATAATGTGGGATCAGGTCTTTCATCCTCAAACTAAATAGATCAGAAAACCAATACTTCCTTCATCCAGAAGATCAGGCAATTATGTATAATAATAATATTTCCATTGATTCAAGTGGTCTTTGAATCAAAATCATAAAAACAAATATGAGTTTTCCCCTTAATTTTTAGCATGTGAAAAAAAAACATTAATGCAGCAATTTCTCAATATTCATGGAGCAAAGTTTCTTTTCTTTACTGAGTCTAAAGTGCTGTAGCAATAAAATCACACTGCATATTGTTTGTTACAGCACTGTTTTTACTATAGGGAAGTCTCTAATTGATTTTTTTAGTAAAATCTCTAATTGATAAAAGTATTTCATAGAACCGACTTAGAGAAAAAGTATCAATTTTAATTTTTCAGAGTTTTTTTCTTTGATGAATAGTGGGATTAATTTATGAACTCACAGTAATAATGTTGATTTGTAATCCCAAGTGAATATGCAGTTTGAAATCACAAAGAATCAATTATCATCTAAGACATACCTATATGGAACCACATCACTGTCATGCATGATGAACAGATAATGCTTTTAAAAGCCATTTTATTAATCCAAACCAATTGTTAGAATTAATTAAAAAATGTATAACTTGAAATCTTAAAAGAATAAGTAATTTTGTCTCTTTTTTTACCTTCTGCTAATACTTTGAGAAGTCTCATCCCTGAAAATTCCTGGGAGCCTGTAAGCACAACTTTAATTGTTGGTAAAGAGTGTGTCCATAAGAGTCATCAGTCTAATATATTTTCTGTTTTACTTTTTTTTTAGACAACTTTTTAAATCACAAGTCCACATATTCTTATCATTTACAACCTGATTTCCAACTTGCCACTATGTGGCATTTTCATATTTTGGAAGACATTTGTCCATAGATGTACAATATATAGATTACATAATTGATGTTTGTGCTGTCAGCATTGAACCACTTATGAAATGTTTTATTCAGATATCATTGGATATTTATGTTTCACGTTGTTTAAATTCTTTTAAGTAATGGTTTTATTTATTATTTACATGTGAATTAAAGACACTTAGAGAGAGCAACACTAACACTTTAGCAATCAGTGCTTCAGAGTTCTTTTGCAACTACAGTGGTTTGCTGTATTGAGAATAGTAGAGCCATGATTACTGATTTTCAGAGACCTGTACTGTGTATGTTGCATGCATGCACACAGCTCCACATGACCCTCTCCATCCGCCTTTAAAAAATTACCATAATTATTCCCAATTCTGTGCAGAGCTCTGCATTGTATTACTGCTCTTTCCTTCTTGGAGTCTCAAACACAGCTGGATGGACTATGTAAATAAGCATTCATGTTTTCACACTCTGAATGAGCAACAGTGAACAGGAGAGTTTCACTGGCTGCAATATCAAAAGAAAACAGCCTAAAGACAGCATCTGGGCAGTTACTATTTGAGCAGCATGCAGCTTAGTGAAGCCTGCAAAATAGCTCAGGGTTAAAAGATCTCGGGGTGTCTTAAAACTTTAAGCCAAATTATCTAAGAGCTAGCGATATTAAGGAGGCTTGGGGGAACCCAGTTTCATGAAAGGTCTTGGATTATGGCTCAGGCTAGAATATCAAGTTCAGGAGGGTCGATGTGAATAAATCTAAGTTTGCCAGACGGATGTAAGTGGTTTTCTCAGATCCTTTCAAACTGCAAATGTCAGCCTTCAGAGTCTCTCTACAGGATCTTCATGTCTGGGTTGTAGTTTTAATAGGGTACTTAATCACAAGAGACTGTGGAGTATCTCCTAAGTGATTGTCCTCTGTGATCCAGGAGCATTAAACCATTTCATGACCAGAGGAAGCCACAAGCAAAACCTGTAATTTAAACAAGAGAACCATAAAGACCAGACAGAGCCTTTTGCCTGCTGTATCAGAAAGAACATGAAGAATAGGTTATGTATGTGAACCCCTCTCTTTTTATCAGAAATAAGCTTTAGCATGACAATTGCCATATTTCAGCTTTGACTCCTTTTTTTTTCCTCAGTATTCCAATCTGTCGAAATGTGTCTCTTTCTCCATGAAATGGCTTCAGGTGAACAATCTTTTCTCACAGAAGAGAGGGAGTCAGCATGCTAATGTAAAGCCTCTAAAACTAATCAGCACAGGTGTTGAAAGCAAACTATTTGGCTATTGGCAACTGTACATCAGCTCCTCTATGGGAGCTGCTGTGCTAGATTGTTCCAGCCTTCAGTTTGATCCAATGGCACAGAGAAGCTTTGACAAAGATCAACACCCATCAATACTAACTTGGTTTCAGATGTCAATCAGTCATAACACCTTGCATGAGCAATACATAAACTGGTACATGGATTTTTTTCTATAAACAGAATTAGTCCATTTTTTTTGGGGGGGGAGAAGTTGTTTGTTTGTTTGTTTTCATATAATACTTTTGTTGCAGAAAAGCAAATTTCTCAAAAAAAATCTTTTATCAAATGTATAAATTTATCACTTTGGAGGAGAGCCACAGTGGCACCAACTCAAATTTACAGAATTGTGTTTTGAAGTAAGCATCAAAACAAAGGAATATTATCAGAATGGAGAATACTTAAATTTTTATCTTGTTCAGAAAAAAATTCATTATACTGAATTAAAGTAGAAAATATAAACTTTTTCACTGATGTTAAGGGAGGTGTTAAGGGTTTTCTGAACTTTTTATTTCTCTGGAAAATTTTGAGATATTTTATCAACACCACAGCACTTCCCACCAAATCATAACATACTTTCGCCCCATTTCTTGTCCTATATAACTTCAAAATTACAAAAATATTTAATTTTGAAAATGCATGCATTTTATATATTTAAAACTCTGCTAGCTTTTTATCAAACTTCATGCAAATTCTGTGGTTTTGTTTTTGTTTCTTTTACAAGCTATTAATCAAAAGTGGGAAACAAACGTTAACCCCAAATGTTAAGTCAATCTTTTCTGTTAAAATTAAGTAAAGACAGAGTTAACACTTCTTTAAAACATTCACAATAGTGTTGGCATAAAAATCTAACTCACTGACTACTGCCACTTCGAAAAAAAAGATAGGAATTCATATTTATTTTACAGCCACGCAAACCTACGCATGATGGGTTTTCCTAAGGATTTAATAACTTTGTGACCCATTTATACTTAGTCTCCAAGCAAAATGTGCGATGAAAAACAAGATGCTTTGAGATGCATGCCTACTCTTCTCTTTTTTTTTAAAGCTGAGGCCCATGTTGAAGGCTAATTAACCTATAAAAACTACAGTGTTCAGCAATTACATACTGACAAGTGGTTTGTTTTCATCATGAACAAGCTGCAATTAATATTTGAGTACATATTAAATTATGGCTATTTTCATCACGTCTGCAGATAATACTAGATCATATTTGATAGGTATTACTAAGGGAGAAACAGATTCAGAATATACTTAAGAGTAAATTTACTCTTTTGAAATAAATAAATAGATTAATTTGTTTTATTTAAATAGAACTTAGCTTTTTTCTTAGTCAACTTTTCATTATGATAACATAGCTTAATAATATAATTAAATATGTACAGAAGAGAATAAATTACTTTTTCACACACATTTGTAGCAAAAGAAAGAAAAGTGACTTTATGAGCTAATGAATAGCTACTTGGCGCAAACCAGGAAAATTTGAAAAAGGTTAGCAATTGAGGTTCAGATAGAAGTTGATCATCTGAACAACTTCCATGTCATGAAAGACAGAAAATAGGTTGTATGTTATTTCTAGAGAAAATGGATTATTAAATGCAGTATCAAGATTTTAAGGCTATAATTCTGCAATATTTTTTGAAATTTTTTTTTCAATTCTGCATTTATTTTTTCTCTATTTATAAGGAATTGCTAAAATGATTGGTTAAATTTATATATACTACATTAATTTTGTTTCTTTCCTGTCTGGAGATGTGACTAAGGCTTTCCTGCATTTGCCTGGGTCAGGGGAGTTTCCTCCAGGAAAGGGGATGATAATGTAGGCAGCAAGACCAGAGCACTGATATGGGACTCAGAGGATGCAGATGTCATTCATAGTTTTAGCAGATCTCACCTATAACTTGAAAAAACCCACCACATTTACTCCATCCCTTATTTTATTTCTGTGAAAAAAATGATTTAAAATATGTAATAGTTACAGAGAGGTAACACTTGGAAGACAGATTATTACTGTCTTCCAAGTGTTACCTCTAAAATACAAGTGTTACTTGTAAAATACAACTAGATGTGGATAATACAAATTAATTTCTAGGTATCATTGCTACTGGATGCCTCTGGAAGACTTCAAATGTACCATGACAAAATGTTCTTCCCTGTATAAAAATTAGAAAAATTTTGTGTGTTTCTTATACTAATTAAAAAAAACTCTGTTCATGACTTCTGAATGAGAGGCCGTGGGTAGTATTTTACTGTGAGCAAAACAGTGCTGAAATTGCATAAGGGTTTTCTTTGCCTTGGAATCAACAGCTCTTGGGAAATGCTGTATTAGAGCTGAAGCTTCAGCTTAGTGCCTTCATGTTTTTGTAATGAGAGATAATCTGGCACACACATCTACAGAACAGAAAAACTTCATGATAGGGATGTCTGGGAGTAGATTTACTTCAGAAGTAGAACTGTATTTTTTATTTGAATCATCCTCAAAGGCCCTGAGGGCACTAGACCCTGATCTGTGAGTCTTTTTTCCCAGCCTGACCTTGGACCTGACTCTGTCACTCTATCAGCCCGGTCCCCAGGGACTACTGAGCCTCACAGCACCCTGACATCCTGCAGGAAGGTGTCCTGCAATGTATGTCCTATAAATCCCTCAGCTGTAATTCCGTAGCAGTACACTGAAACAGAGGAGTCCCCAAGTGTGCTTCTTCCCAGGAATGGAGATAGGACCCATATAAAGCTCTGCTAATTTGTGTCAGACTGAAACATGGAAGTTGACATTAGTTTACTGTGACTAAAAGTAGACCTCTTAAAAAGAAAAACAAGAACCAAACCAAAAGTGTGCTTTTAATTGCATTTCTACTATTGTCCTTTATCTCCATTTTGGTCCCTGGGAACCATGGAAAAACACTCAGGCAGCAAAGAGTATCCTTTCTGACAGACAGCTAACTAAGATGGTCTCAAGGTAGGGACAGGCTGTGCTGAGAAGAAAGGGCTGTGCAACATGAGATGAGGGCTGAGCAAAGACCAGCGTCACAGAGCTCTACAAAACTGGACTGTTGGGAGCTGTGTGAGTAAGAACCATGCCCGTGTTCAGCAGATGGCCTCAAGAGTGGTGAGAGATGCACAGTGATGTTGAGAACTATTTCACAGCTGTTGAGCTGCTAATCCATGGCTGGGAGAGGCAGGAAAACCCTCAAAACTTCAAGACTGATGGAAAAGAAATTCCTATTTTATTCAGCAGCAAAAGATCTGGAATATTTGACTCCTTCATGCAGTGAAGTCACACAGTTCTGACCTGGAGTCAGTTTCTGCAAGAAACAACAGAAAATGGTACAGCTACCAAAGCCCAGATGGTTTCCCTAGGGTTAGGTGCAAGTCATGCGTGCAAGCCTCGTGCATTGTGACAGAAAACCACTAAGCTTGTACAGGACAGTCCAAGGAGGCCAGGCTCTTACTTTTCCATATGCACTGAGTATCAGCACAGTGTTCAGCATACATACACTAGCATGTTCATCAAGAGACACCTACATCCCCTTCTCTGCTGTACAGCTACCATTCCTTGCATTTACAGCAAACACGGAATTCATTCGCAGTGCACCATACTGCTGTTGTGGAACTGAGGAGAAAAATCTGAGCTGAAGCAGCTGTCCTTCCAATTGAAGGTTTGGAGGGATGCTGTGGTAGCTCCAGGGGGGAAGGCTTGCCTCATTCATCCACAGACAGAACCAACCCTCCACTTTTTTGGCAGCCATGGAAGCAGCTTATCCCTTCTCTCAGGGAGCTACAAATGTGAAAGAAACCTGAGCCATCTGAAAGCATTTACTGATGAAATAGACCTTGCTCTCTTCATCCTCCCACAGGCACACTCCTGGGCCAGGTTGGAGATGCTGGGCAGACCATGTCCTAATACCCATCTGCAAGGGATTGTCTGTAAAGGGAGAAATTGTGTACCTTTGTGTACTTCACAAAGCGGGTTCAACACTGGAGCTGAGACTTCCATCCACAAACATTGCCTCAAGTGGATGCAATTGATCTTTAATTGATCTTTAATCCTTTAATTAAGGAACATACCAATCATTTTTATAAACTAGAGCTTCACCCATATATATTTCAAAATGCTTTAAACAATTAAATTATCTGAAGATCACACCCCAGATTTGAATTACACTGTCTCATCTTTTAATTATCACTTCAAAAATTGCGAATAAATAAATTCTTTCCCATCCTTATTAATATTTTATATTTTAGTTTTCTTATGGAGACTCATAAATCCTACAAAACGTACCTTAGTTATTTTCAAATTATATTTTTTTAGCTACTTTTCTTCCAAATGGAAAAAAAAACATTTTCAAACTTTGCAATGTGTACAATTGATTTTTAAATGCACATAGGGGAATTTTATCTTCTTTTGGTGAAGAAATAGGATAATTGTGAGAAAGCAAAGATAATTTTTTTTTGGCTGAGAATTAAACAGAAAAATATAATTGATAATTTTCTTAGGTCCTACTATTTATAGCCTACGATTTGTTACTTGTCTCTTTTGATTTGTAATAATAGATTTTAATAAATGAATTACTAAGGCAGATAATGCTGATAATTTCCTTGAGAGTAGTTACACTCCTTTGTTAAAATATTATCTGACTTCTCTTCTAAGTTAAAAATACCCATTAATGAGATGCAAGCCATTTATAGACTACCATAAATAATAACAGTACTGAACATGATATACAGCCTGAGTGTAAAATTTAGGATTAAGGAATGATATTAAGACTATGAATTTCCCAGTTTCACTCGAGATTCTCTGCTGTTAGGTTTCAAGGCTTTAAATTCTCCAAGCCTTGAGATGATTTTAAAAGCCCAGAATTTCAAAGTAAAAATTTGTGTAGAATTTATGGAATTGCTAATATCCTGTTTACATGTGAAAAGAGGGATTTTAATGTATAACTATATTTGTTTACAATTTGAACAAACCCCCATGTCTCTCTTTGGGCCCATGTGAGTGAGAGTTTTAAGCAGATTGACAAGAGCTCTTGAGAAAAAAGTCACGGCAGCAAGGAATTTTATGGAATATAGCTGCAGAATTTTTTGGCCACCTACAGACTGTAAAAGGCTATTTTTATCTCCATCAGTTCCCCAGCCATATTTTCAGATTACAAGCCATGGTGACAAATGACACATTATTTTATATAAGGGTGCCAGATACCAGTAAATTGAGTATTTTTGTGAAGCTTAGTTTAGATTAATTGTTGGGAAAAAAGAGGGAATATGTTCACAGAGTTTTTTTGCATAGTTTTGTGAAATATTACCAGTCTGTGAATGGAAATTAAAACCAAAATTATATAATCAGAAATTGGGAATGTGCTCCTCATTTGCACTATGATATAGGTAATATCAAGGAGCTTACAGATGATGTTGTGATCCACTCTCTATAAGTGTGACACCTGTCCTTGATGGTGTTACACTTGCTACTCTGACTGCTATCTTTTCCAAAAGTGGACATTGAAAATAGATTAATTCTATTCTCACAGACTCAATTAATAAACTATCAGCCATGATGTGTTCCCAGAGGTGGTAGGACGTGCTACAGGAATGGAAAATCTCATGTTGCAGTGACGTTGGACAAAAACCACTCTCTATTTCCCAAAGCATCTTAACATCTTCCTTATATATTCATGTCACTTGTCCACTACAACTGGTAGTTTCTTTTCCTGTACAGTTTTTCAAAGCCTGAGACCTCTGCCCTTTATTTCCCAGCACTTTCAGAGTGAGGTTTATGTGTGACAGACATTAGCACAAGGGTTTGGCTGCCAAATGTTAGAATCCCTGCCCACAATCAAAGTGAGCTATACTTCTAGAAGTAAAAAAAAAAAAATGGATGCTGTAATAACTTTGCAAAGAGAAAAGAAGACAAATGATCTCTTGCAGATAGGTAGTCAATACAGTTTTAGCAAGGGTGTCACTAGCTTGCTTGGTGGGTAAAATTCTTCCTTTCATTCTCATATTTTTTAAACAATGACAATTTATCTTTGTGCTTAGCCTCTATTTCTTCCATTTTTAATGCTGTTCCTCCTTTGTCACTCCATCCTTGTTGGTGACTTGAGTGGTGCTAGGCTGCTGAAGCTGAAAAATCTAAAACAGTCGCCAATCTACCTTCAGCTTATTATGTGAAATTTCTTAGTTAACATACTCCATACTACACAAAAACAATTCTGGCTCACCCAGTCTGATTATAAATGTTGCTTCACGTTGTTGACTACATCTTAAGTTTACCTGACCTCTGATTTCTGTATATGTAAAAATCTTAGGTTGTGTTTGTGCTGCCTGAAGCAAAAATACAACACAAACATAATCTTCTAATTGTGTGTAAAACTGGAATGCACACTGGAACATACATTTATGGGTGATAATTATAAAAATAGTGGTTGATAATTATAAAAAACACTGTAGACTTTTTTCACCTGGCTTGGTAGACTTAATCTTCAGCATATTCTTAGTTGTAATGAAACTTGCAACATACATGTATTTTAATAAATGTAGGAATAGTTTGAAAGATATTGCACTAAAATAGAACAGCTTCCTCTCGTGAAATGAAACTTCCTTTCTTGCTTGAGCTATCCACTCTTCATCATCACAAAAGAATGAAGTGGGAGGTCTCCATGAAAGATGACAGATCTTCCTACAGATGGGGGAACTGGATATGTACCGATTAATCTACAGGTGACTTTGATAGTGGAAACTGAGGACCTTGCCCCCGCTGGAATTTGAGCGTGGGGCTGACTCTAGACAAAGTAACTTCATAAAATATTATTTGTTTCCACTTTGTTTAAAATGTGTCTCTTGGGTGTTGACTTTGTCAGCAGGGCATGAGAAAAGAGGGTTACAGTTCCACTTCACTTCTGTCTTTGATTAGTTTCTGGTTCATTACATTTCACTTATTTCAGTTCTCAGACATGTATTTCAATCACCCCAGCCCTCATATATGTATAGTTTTTAAAATTTATTTTTCAGTCTTGTCAGGAGAACTATCAATTCAAACGATTCAATCTTTCAATAGAGCCACAACAGGACAAATAGCTTGGTTCGTTTGTAGCTATCAAGGACTGTTGACATCAATTCAATACCAAGAAACACGGAAAGATAAAGATCTGTACCTCAAGATGAGAACTGAAGTACAAATCTGTTCAATTAAGCATGAAACTTATCGTTGCATTTTCTAATGCATTTATCAACCCAACAATTAGCTTCTTTCTTCGAAGCAACTCTTTTAGATTTGCAATTAACTTGCATGAAGCTGTCTGTTTAAATCCTTTGCCCCCTCAATAACTCACTGCACATTATTGAAGGCAATATTTACAAAAGGAGCACATAAAGAACATTTTTGTTTGTACCAGCTTGGATGAAGAAAAGCCCTTAACTGTAAGAAAAAAATGCCCGAAAAAAACTACTTTTCATTACAAGAAGCCTAAAGAAGTTGAAGGGAAAAGGGCTGTCGGAGGAGCTACAGAAAAGCAAAGCTCCATCTCCCTTTAGCGGACTTTTAATTGCGACCACCCTCCCTGACATCCTCAGCCCAGCCACACAGAAACATTCCCAAGAGCTGGAAGGGGCCCCAGAGCATACGGGTGAGACCACTGCTGCTCCATTCACTCTCAATTTAGCAAAAGCCCCTCGACGGCCGGGCTATCCCCCACACCAAGGAGGCTCCGCGGGATTCCCTGCCCGCAGCTCTCCGCAGCGCCGGCGGGCGGCGAGCCGGGCTGCCGGCATCGCGGCGGGGAGCCCGCGGCCAGCGCGGGGGACAGCGCTGCCAA
>VZRH01008147.1:120153-134572 GCA_013397555.1 Urocynchramus pylzowi
TTGCTGCCAGTTCGGGGGCAGGATGGTCGGCGGCACCAGCAGCAGTTCTCGGGGGTTGAGGTGCGGGGGATTGGTGGCCGGGATTGCAGGGAAGCGCTGCTCCAACTCCGCCGGAGTCCGCCGCGGGCGGACCGCTGGTGCGGTGCTCCGGCGCATAGCCAGGAAGGAAGCTCCGTGTCCCAACGCTTCCCACTTCTGCAACTGTAAGAGATGATGCCTTTTTTCAGGCATTTCATAATGTAAAATGCTTTCTCCTCTTTGCTGAGCTGTAACTAAATTGTAGGAGTCCCTTAATTGCTTTCCATCAGTGCTTCTTGTGGGAGAGAAGCAAGAAGCACGTTAGCCTTTCATACGCACTTATGGATTCCGATAGTGAACCCGGAGTTTTGGCTTTTGTGCCCTTAACTTTCTTGTGCCCTACCTGGTGTTCTTCCTTGAGATGCTCTTGCTGTGAGGTTATGGTTCGAACAGCCTTGTTTGTTTGCTTTTAGCCTGTGGATATTATTGCTACACTTGACGTGGCAATGAAGGGAAAAGTTGACTGTAATTTATTTCAGTGTATGGAGGACAGGTTGCAGGCAGGGGACTAATTCTTCTCTCAGAGGAACTCCACTTCAAAGGAAGAGGCCCATGGGGCTGTAATCTGTAGCTGAAAACTGAGAGCTCAGAGCAGACCGGTCACACTGCAAAGAACGAGTTCTGTTCACCTTTCAGCAGTGATAGCGTTTAAGCTAAGCTGCCTGCCTTCCCGCACCTGTGAAACGACCTGACTCTGAAATGCAGCGAATAGAGATGTGAATTCTGGGTAGGTTTGGGAGAAGGCAGAACTTTAGACATTGCTTAATTAAGTTTGCTCTTCCTGATTTCCTCAGTGTCTTCTTTATGAGCCTGAAAACTGCAATCTGTTACAGTGACCTTGATGCATGTTGTACTCTAACAGGAAAGCAGCACAGAATAAAAGTATTTACACATATTTACAGCTAAGCTCTGATGTTTCACTAGGAGCTCATTCAGTTTCAGTGAATGTGGTAGTTTCAGCAGGGGCACTGGGCATGATATGTGTGTAGGAAATAACTTGGGAAAATAACTTGCTAATAGTGATGAAAGTAAAAGTTGAAGTGTTGGAAACGTATGTTTCTGCAGAAGTGCCACTGTGTGTCAAATGTCTGTTGAGTTTTGGATATTTCGTTTTCTAATCAGTGAGATCTGTGCTGAAAGGAGTGTGTGGGTGTGTGTGGAAATCTCAAGGCTTCCCAGGTTAATGCACTTTGAGTTGTCAGCAGCAAGAGATCTTTTTATACACTGACATACACATTTTTACATAGATGCAAGATTGACATGATAAGATTAAAAAATGTTGGGATGTCAGTATGGTGAACATGTAGCTAACTCAAGTTTATAGCTGAAAGATAAATTAATCCTTTCCCGTAATGGTGGAAGGTGATCTGGCTGAAGGGAGTGTAATTTGTTTTAGTGCAGTTTATGGAGAATGTTCCTATGGTTTGTTCAAATTTCTGTCTCTCTGATGAAGCTGTGAAACACAATTAGAGTAACTGCTGCTAGACAGTGGGATGCAAACCTATCCATTACTTAAAACACTCAGCTTATTCTGCCTCATATCAAAAAAAGTATAGTTTCTGGCAAAGTCTGCCTATGGTTCTGTTGTAGTAATTCCTTCCTCTGTTGCAGAGTGGCAGGCTTTCACTAGGCATGTGCAAGGGAGAACATGAAACACTGAAGCATGCACTAATCTGGAATTCATTTGGGCTATGTATTGCATTCGAGGTTTCCACTGTTAGCATAAATAAGTGCTTATGCCTGATAATATGAATAAACGGGGTTTAAAAATTGTATTAGCTTTGTCACTTGTGATGCATATTGCAGACTCCTCTTCTTCCTTTTTAGTCTTTCAAACTAATCTAATGCTATACTCACTCTTTGCCTGGAGAGGAGGAAAACATAATTTAATGATTTATCATTTGGCTTTTGGAGTGTCTTGTCCCATAGCTATGAGATAATCTAATTAAGGGCCCTATCACTAAATTAAAGGACATGGTGCTCTAGACTTTCACTTACAGTCAGATTCCCCCTCTTTTACATAGCAAAAGAACCGAGCTTCAGCAAGGTCTGAGAAAAAAAAGAGATGTTGCTTTTTCTGTTAAAAACTTGAAAAGAAAGGGGAAGGTATGACTTGAGGTCATACCTCAATCATTATAATCATCATTAAGAACATTCACTTTTAAGATATTAATCAACCTCCTTTACCTTCACACATTATCTTTTACTTGGTACTTGTCAGAAAGCCTTCCTGCATATTGATACTTTAGTTTACAATGTATGTAGTTCTTAATTTAAAAAATTCAGGAGTGGCAATCACACACTTCACTGTAAGGCTGTTCTAGAATCCTGTTTAATGTTTTATATCCCGCTTGGCTTGTATCTTTTGAATCTGAGATTTCCAAAGTACACTATATTCAACTTTGTATGCATTTTTGTTTTAATTCTATGTCAATCTATTTACTAGAGAAGATTGTTGACCTTGATTCAGAAATTTCAGGCCAAACTCAGAAGTTATTTTTCTTTCCTATTTTTTTTTTCATGTTTTCTCAGTTACGCTTTATGGGCATAGCTTTCGTGAACTGACAGAAAGACCTGTGAGCAAAATTAAAAACACCAACAATTAAATGTGATTTTTCTAGTCAGCCCAACCCAGTTGAGTGTGTAATTTCTATTTATTCATCTTAGATTGAATATTAAGACAAACAAACAAGAGCTGTAGTCTGCTCTCAGTTCTACCCTCTGAAGTGCTCAAGTAAGTACCATTTCTATATTCTCATAACTCAGTACTGGTCCTTGTGCCTGAGCTGTTAGTATTTCTTTCTGGTAGTTATCCCCAGGTCTGCTTGCATTCACTGTTAAAAAGCTAAATAATTGTTGTGAATTATAAGAAACATCAAATGGATTTAATGTGTCATTTTTCTTGGCCCTTTGCATGGTTGTGCTTTCAGTTCAGGTTTCCAGAGAGAGACCTGAATGTGGTTGGGTTGAATCAACAACATGAGCCTGCTACATCAACGTATACATGTGGCAGCATGCTGTGACACTGGCTCAGCATGATTACACAGACAAACTTCTGTATTTGCTCAGTTTTGTCTGCCATAACTGGAAGAGTCAGAAAGCCTTACTGTTGTTGTGGCCAACCAAGATTTTCTGCATTCCTGTTGCAGATCAGAAGAAAGAGAGAAAGCATACATTAAAAAAACCAAAACCCCAGAACTCAAAACTGTTCATGTCTCAAAGATATAGCCATAATCAACACCAGGGTATACAGTGGAGACACATCCAGGGAAATTCACACATGTATTTAATTATCCAAGGAGGAAATTATTATTCATCTTGAGAGATTGATTTAGTCTTGAGAGATTGATTTAGTAGGTGATGTGTCTACCCCTTATGAGCAAGAGGAGCAGCTATGTGATACAGAAACAAAGCTTTTCTCCACACTTCAGTTGTGGCTGTAACTGTTGTTTGGGACTCTAAGCCTTCTCTTCAGTAATTAGCTCGAATTGGCCAAAAGAGGTGGAACCCTCTGTTGTGATGAATCTGGTGCTGCAGCAGCCAAGGGCTGGGTTGTTTCCTGGGTACTTGCTCTCTTCAATTTATTAAAGTAATGAGTAGAGGAAAACTAATCAAACAGAGTGTTCAGAATGAGATTAATTTTATGATTCCTTCTCTGGTTTATTTTGGGTAATGTTGGGCAAAACCATAAAAGTTCTTCACTGTGATACTTATGTGACAGTAGCAATAGTTTTGAATGACATACATAAATATATGTAATATATTTATTTATTTAACATAAATAAATGTTCTATAAACTGGGATTAAGGTTTTGCACATGAGGCCAGAACATGGATAAATGAAACTGCTGGATACAGTTTGCTGTGCCACTCAGGTACTTCAGAGATAAGGAATGGATGGTTTATGAAAGGCTGTGCTGTATCTTCCACTGTGAAAAGCAGGAGGTCCCCCATGCCAGGAACTAAGCACAGCTGAAACAGTCATGCCCTGAGGGTGGCAGTGGATGTTCCCAGTGTGGAATAAAACTTGGAGTAGGGCGAAAGTCCCACCCTGGTCTTCACAGGGTGCTTTTCAACTGAAATTGCTGTGTAAGATGTGGTTGAGTGAAGACACTGATGCTTTACTGCTTTAATACTGGCATGGATACTGAGTCTGTGGAAGAACTCATGGCTTCAGGGATGCTGTGGGTGCAATTGATTGATTGCTCAATTCTGCAGGTGGTTATCATCTGGAAATGGGATGAATTTTAAATTTTTTTCCTATGAAGTTTGTTCCTTGCTCTTAGATTTGGGTGTTCATTCCTTGGTTGGTTGAAATGTTGGTTCAAAGGTGTGCTCTAAAAGCTGACAAACATCAAGAACTTCTGAAGTGTTCATTGGCTGGAGCTTTTGACATAACACCAGAGGAAAAACAATTTATTCATCAGATTATTCTGAAGTTTGGCTTTATTTTATTTTTTGTTCATTTCCAAAGTGTTTTTCCAAATAGTGAACAGTGTACTTGGTTTCATGTTGAAGATGTTAGAAATGGCATTTTAAGTAAATTTTATATTGCTTTTTGGTCAAATTATTCAAATAGATGCAGATTTAAGTGTGAATAAAAGCTATTTGAGTAAAAAAAACCCCACATGCTTTTTCCCCTCCTTAAATTTTTTTGTATTAAATTTATTTAAAAAACAGCTAACGATAAAGAAGTGAGAGTGGAAGTACTGTTTATGACATTCATATTTCATTTGCTTTCTGTCAAAAACTAAAGGGAATTTCATTGTCTTGTACAAATGACAGACTATCATGAGTGATAGTAATCATATCCTCTGATTATTTTTTGGTGTAAAGACTATTTTGCTATTTTTTTTAAATTTAGTGTAAAAATGCCATTGATTTCAACAGGTATAATACTAAGAACTTGGGAATATCTAAAAATCTTTTTAAATTCTGATATTCATACTTAATGTAGCTGTTAATTTTTGTCTTAATATAAAACACTAATTCTTAATTACAGAATTGTTTCTAAAATACTTTGCTGTTTTGCATTTGCTAAATATATATTAATTCATAATTATGTGAGATAGCTTTTCCTAGTTTCTCTGTATGCCAAAATGTTTTGATTGACTCTTTTAACAGTTCTGAATAATGAACTGTATGCTTCAGCTTCAACAACACAAATGGGCATTGATTTTCTTTGACTTGCTTTTGACCCCTAAAGAAGTAAAGTCATTAGAATTATGCTTGAAAGAGCTTTGCTCTATCTGCTATCATTTTATAGATATTATAAACAGGCTTTGGGAACTAATCTATGCTAATCAGATTTTTTTCAAGTGGAAAAGGAGAGGAAAATCATCAGCTCTACAGTTGTCTTGTAGCTCTAGGTTTCATCACTCACAGCTGTCTGCCTGTATCCATTAGCAGTTGGTATCGCAGCTGTATGTCCCTGAATTCACAAACAGTTCTTCTCACAACTGTTTAATTGGTTATTAAATGGCAAACATTTATGTGAAGAGTTTGGCCAGTGCAATGCATTTTTTTTCAAGTAACAAAACATGCAGTGATGCATGTGTAGAGTTCCTCCCTGAAGATAGGTTCTGAATAAAAGTCAGCATCAGATCTGTGTCTCTACAGGTTTTAATGTCTGGAGTGCCTTCGCTCTCATTCTGTGAGTTATGTGGTTTACTTTATGAAACAGCTTTATGGACACAGAATGCAAAGGTAAAATGTAAAAGATAAAAAGATAAAACATAGAAGTAGTCTTTTTGAAGTCAGCTGGAGAAATGGGTGCAAGAGCAAATTTGGTTTACAGTGCTGAGGAGCTGGCGTGGTTGATGTGTTATGAATGGGGCAAGATAGGGCCCTTCCAGGGGCTCAGTTCCTGGCAGGGCTCCCTGTCCCTAAACTAAGCAACTCCATTAACCTAAAAGCAAAAATAGCCACTCTACTGCTTTTTCAGCTGGAGAAACTTCTCTGTCAAATACAGTGACATTCTTGAAGGAGTTTTATTGGAGGAAGCATACTGCAACTGTGCTGGAGGCATTTCCAAGCAAAGTGTATAGAAATCATGACAGCATCTGATGATGATCACCTCTCATTTTATTTAAGTTCACTGAGATAAGAAAGGACCTTCTGGGATAATTGAATGCACAAGGAGATAATTTCTTTCTACACTGTGTCATTAGTCTTTCTGCTAGTTAATTCTTAAGCATTTGTAGTAATAGTTCATCATATGCTTCTTTTCACAGCTTACTGTCTTATGCAGTTGTGATGTTGTCTGGGCTGGTTCCTTGGGGTGTCTTAATTAAAATTGCTTAGATTTCAGTTTATGAATGTTTTATTCATCAGGTTTCCTTTTCACTACATTAAATAACTTACTTAAACTCTAAAGGGAGAGCTAATTTTACTGATCAGTGATTATATATTGTATCATTCTCCATGTTTTCAATGCTATTTATGTTTGCCAAATTTTCTTGTTAATTTAAAAAAACCCTAAACCTTCTGATTTTTGGTAGGTGAATCAGAGTACTCATTGCATCCTTTGATTAATGGAGAAATTCAGTTGTTAACAGTGATTTGATATTGCCATTTGTTACTACACTCCTGTACAACATGCCCTTTCATGTACATCTTACTGCCTTTTTTTAACCTCTTCATGATGCTACAATACTTATTTCTGAAATGAAAATCCCAAGGTTAATCTCAAGCATTATTCCCTCATGTGATACATCTTATACCCTGTTGATTGTTTTCTCAGGTCTAAGATTCTGTAGTTTTTTGTGCTGTGCTTCTGTGTGTCTATGTACAGCTCTTTATTGAGTTTAATATATAATTCTTTATAAACCCTGTGTCATATTTAAACCCACGACTTTTTCTTTTTGAAATGAGACTTGATTTTTGGTTTTACTGTTAACTCTTTACTATTCCATATTAGCTATATTTATCTAGCTGCAGCAAAGGCATTTTTTGCGGGAAAAAACCCCAACATTTTGGGAAATGAAAAGTAAAATATTTGGGCATCAGTTCCCTTTTGGAAAATTACAAGAACATTATCCATCATCTTCCTTTTAGTCTAAAGGGTATGAAAAGACATAACATTTCTCCTGCTAGTTACTGCATGATAGTACTGACCACTGTGTGTATACACCTGTATGCTTTCTCTACAGGCTTTTGATGGCAGAACTGTGAGCCTGAGATCACAAGTAGCTGGGGTCATAAAGGTCTAGCCAGACTGCATGAAAGAAGGCAGCAAAATATAGTGGGTTTGCTTTTTCATTCTTTATGCTGTGATAGAAAGAGGATATGTTTGACCCTTGAAAAGAGGAAAAGGTGAATAGTTGCATTTCTAGACAAAGCACAGAGAGAACGGCAAGAAGGACGGAAGCAAGATATTTGATGAGAGAGCTTCTGCCTGTGTTTTTGAGGGGAAAGACATTCTTTCCAAGACAGCAATTGTTCAGTAATCTTCAGAATTGCATCCTTGAAATACAGAACTGCTGCTTGAGAAGAGTTCTGCCAGAAAAGTATTTCCTTTCCATGTGAGAAATTTCTGGGTAAGGCTGTATTTGTGCCGCTGTTCTCCAAAAGTTCCTTGAATTCCCCATATTTAAAGCAGGAACTCATGTACAAGAATTCAGTTGCATCCTTAGATGGACTAGTTCCTTCTGCAGGTACATCTGTGGATGTAGTTGAGAAGCTCTGTTTTTTTGGGCTATCTGAGGTTAGCCTCAAAGTGCACAAGAAGTGATGAGGAAATTATTGAGGTTCTTGTGTTGCCTCACGTTAGGAGAGATGCAAAAGTGGCATCATCAAGATTTCTCATTCTTTTTGCCCTGCAATACATGAACCTCTGTCTTAAGATGAATTCTGCCATAAATTTGGCTTCCTACACCTGCCTGTTTTAAAAATAGACTCTACGGTATTCAGAAGTCGATGCAGACTACGTGGACTTACAAACTTCATTTCACAATTCTAATTTAGTAGGAAAGTTGTCTGGGCACCTTACTTTCCAGCAAGTAGATCTGGAAAAAAACACCTGGAAGCACCTCTAGGGGCAACTCTAAAAATATAAAAATAAGGTTCTGTGCCTTTTAAATACTAATTCTGCTTCAAAGAAAGTAAATGAGAAGGAGGCTGCTTTCATGGATCAAGTGTCAATATTACTTGAGTTACGATGCGATGCACCAGATTAACTTATATTCCTCATTTTATGGCAGCAGAATTGTCTTTTCTGGATGGCAAGAAGTATCTTAGATCTTCCTACATATAATATCTCTCTCTGGAGGCATTTAAAGTGCTGAAAACAACCTCTGCACAAAAGCTTGCAAAAATAGTGAAGTACTTTGAAGTTCTGCAATTATGGCTAAATGTCACTTTCTGCAGGTTTATGGCATGTAAGTAGCTGGAGATGCTACTGTGGGAAAAGCTAGTCCTTCATCTTTAAAAAAATACACCTTATAGTAGTAACCTGTATTTATGAGTGTATAAACTGTCTGCTGTGTGTTTGAAACCTGTGGTCAAAACCCATTTGTTTATCAAAGCTTTTTGTTAGCTTAAAGAGAAGGTGGAATTACATAAATGCCATATTTTATGTGAAAGATTTTCGTACCACCATACATCTGAAATACTCTTCTTGGATTTAGAAATCATGATAAACAACCTGGAAACATTCCTGTAAGTACTACATAAAAATTACGGCCTCTAATACAAGCCAGTTGTTTTTGCAGTACTGCAGCCCATTTGGGGTGAAGATTAGGGACAATGTTTGACTTTTTAGTTTCAGACTATGCAAACTTACTCAGCATAATAAAAGCTCTTGATTAGGAATAACTGTATGTACCAATAGCACATATCTAGGCAGCCTTCAATTTACGGTTCCTCTATAGAGTCTGCAAATCTAGTCTTCAGAACAATGTTAAAAACTTTAAAATAATAGGAAGTAAAAATCCATGAAGCAGTAATTTATAAAAATAACTTGGTGTGTTACATGCAACAGATATCTAAAGGGTACTGCTGCTCACAGTCTGAAGGCTTCTGGAGGTACTGCTGCTCAGAATCTGTAGCTGATGGAAAAGAGACACTGTATGTTAGAGTGTTCTCACTGTTTAGAGAAATTGTTCTTGGGGTAATGCTTATGGGAGTTGTATTGCTGATTTTCGTGGCTGCCTGCCTACAGGTGCTTGGAAGAAGAGTGCAGGTGTTTTGCAAGAACAGGACAGGCATGATGTGTGACTGAATCAGCTCCTTCCTCAGCCATGGGGAGGATGTTCTTCCACCGCATGCTTGGTTTTCATCAGTCTGGGAAGCCTTTGATTTACTAAAATACTCGAGGCAGCTTTTGAAGTGTGAAATTACTTGTATGATGGTCCCTTTTGTGTAAGGCTTTGCTAAAGTGCTCCTGTTAAAAGCTTGGATACAATATTTCTGCTACAGGTCAGTGAGCCTGCTGCAGGTGGTTGCTTGTGGCAAACCCTACATTTGAGGCGGGTGTTCTCCCCCAAAAACCTTGGACTCTGTTTGCCCTCACAGCCCTCATGCTGATGTCTCTTTCTGTCTCCCATGTTGCATGTTGTAGCCCATCGTGTCAGTTGCTCCTGTGTTTGCAATCTGTCAGCACCAGGAAGGCTATGCATTAAGTTTTTCATGGCTATCTTCTTGTTTGGTATCTTGCAGGACAGCATGTTAGTCATGGTTATTGATGAGATTCATAGTTCTGAGACTTCTGAGACTTTTGGGTAGCCTGTGAAACCTTCAGAATAATAATCCTATAATGGTGTGATACAGTGGTACAAAAGTACCTCATTCAGGGAAGAAGTGGTACATGGGAAATTTTCTTTGTTGTTTGTATGTACAGCAATGAGCATATATGGCACCTCTTTGAGATAAAGATGGCATCATGATAGAAGTGACATTATAGAAAAGACTTATCATCTCATGTGTAAAACTTCAGGAATAACATTTGTTTCTATTTCTGGTTACTGATACATACATACAGAGACTATATTTCTTTCATATAGCCATAAGGCATGATTTTTCCTTTTCAGCCAGTTTTTCCCTGAAGGGAAGACAAAATTGGCAATTTGAAAACAGCTCATTCTGATGCTTCTGAGAATGGTCTTTAGTTAGAGCTTCACACTTATGATTTCCTTCCCACAGTATTTGTGTTGTATCCTTTACTGGTTTCCAGCTTGGACAGTGTATGTTTTACACATATTTGTGTGCATACATTTGTTCAGAGTAGCTAAATGTCTGTAGCAGATAAATATCATGTATGTGTCAAATATGATATACTATGTGCTTTTCAGCCTTGATAGCCCTGGAATTTGGGAATTTCTTTGATCATGAGAGCAGCCACATTACCTGGCTGGATGTTTTTATGGCTTCTATCACGCCTATGTAATGTAGAGAGTGGCCTGTGCTTGTACAGGGATTGACCCTCTTTCAGATAATCTTTCTCAGTCTGCATACCCTTCTCAAATCTATTCAGAGTGCAAGTGAAGATCATCTTCCTGGCCTGTTCAATCTTCTCTTTACATGCCTCTGCTAGTTCTTCCTCCCTCACATCAAACTGAACCTCTGTTTTGTTTTCAAAGGTTTTGTTTAGTAAAGCCAAGCATTAGGAACTGTATTTAGCAGCTTACTGAGGTTTTTGTTCTTACCACCAGCCCATCACTGTGTGAATTGCCTGAAATTTCCACAATACAGGTTTTTCTGTCCCTCATGAAAGTAAAAACTCTCTACTTGAAAATCTGCCTTTATAATATTTGGTTGTCATCTTAACTTCTGCTAGGCTGCTTGCAGAGGGTTTCCATCTGGAACTGATTTCAAGCCTAAATGAGAAGGTTTTTTTTCAGTGCATCATTTTCAATAGTATTTGTAGGAATAGCCTTATACAATTCAGTGAGATTTTAATGCCTATTTCTTTTAATAATGGAATTTTATTTTTTTCACATTTTTGTCCTGTTAATCCAATAATAGTATCTACTGTTTGTATACTGCTGTGTATTAATATATCCTGGCTCAGGGCATGAAAATAGTGTTTCTTGTTCAGTAACTACACTTGACTACTTAATTTTAAACTATTTAATAATTCTTTGGTGAAATTGCAGATACTTGATGTGAATGTTTTTAGACATCTGCCTTTAGGCAGTACATAACAGACAAAGGCAGATTACCTGGAAATTTACTTTCAGTTTGATGAGACATCCCTGTTTTCTTTATGGAGGAAACTTCAGCATTTGGCGGCAGTTGTGGCAGTGATAGGTGTTAGGTTCCTTGGACTTAGATCTGTTTCCATTTGTTCTGCAACAGAAAATTCAAAGTGTCAAGTTTAGTTTAAAAATACAGGGAAAGGATTTAAGAATGAACAGCTTGATCAAGAGAAATTACACGTTAGTTTGAATGTACACTGAATTAAAAAATGCAGTGAATTAGTGAAGAGACATCTTGCTCTTGAATCCAGACTGTGAAGATGTGAAGTGTAGGGAGACCCAAAAAGAAGACATGGATTCTGGTGTTCACTGGCTCCTCTCTGAGTCACTGTCATGCCCATGAAATGTTAGATAGGGCAATGAGCATTCCCACAAGTGAGCAGTGCTGGATGACTGCACAGCTGACCTGCCTCCTCCTTGCAAAACAGAGCTTGGTCTTTTGTGGTACTCCATAATATCTTCCTTAGAGGTTGCAGTCCAAAAATAATATAGGGACCAACTGTACTGCTGGAAGAAAGGAGTGGTGAACCTGTTTTAACTAAAGAGAGGTGAGTGGGTGTGGTTTGTAGGCTGGTCAGAAACTGTGTGAAAAACTGGTTGTTGAAGTGGTCTGTTACAATTTTTTTCAAATTGTCTTATCTATACTGTAGAATTTTACCTCAAGCTTTTCTCTGTGTAATATTTTTATTACTGAAGTTTAAGAAAATTTCAAAATGGTAAGTTTTAATTTAAACCTACTTTTTTTCAGTTTGGCAATGCCAAGTGTAGGGAATAGAGCACGGCGGTCTCAACAGTGAAGTGGAACTCTGAATTGGATTTACTCTGTGATCACATAGACTTCTGCACATTGCATAAATTTCTTTTGGTTCATTTATCTCACTTAGCTTAAATTCACAATTTGTGCACACATGGTTAGTACTTTGAGACTTCATTAATGAATGGTTACATAAAGGTTTATTTTCAGTAGTTAGAGACAGTGGATGCATATAGTATGTTAGATACTGATTTACATGCCATTTTGGTTTCTCAGAGTGTTTTTCATGATCTCATAGCAAATTACTGTATACTTGGTCACTACTTTCTCTGATGTATTAGTTTTTGGAAGAACATTACACAAACCTGGAAAATAATTTGATTTGTTGTAGGAGCCTTTAAAATGGATTTGCCTAAATCTATTCTTGACATCAATTAAATTTATTATGAAGTCATATTTGCTCATTTAGCAGTCTGTCTTAAGTAATACAGACTTATTACTAAGGAAGACTAAGGAAGAGCACTTGGAAGTCTTAGAATTCATGTAGTAGAATAAGCACTTAAAGGGATCTCTCTGCAACCATTCTGTCTGTGAACAGAGCTACAACTGCTAAAGAAATGTTTTCTTTTTTACAGTTCTTACTACAGAACTGTAAAAGCAAATAGTGGATTATTATTTAGAGAGCTATAAATTCCCAAAATAAATTGCATTTTTGTTTGTATTTAAAAAAAAAAAAACAGCTGAACAGATGGGAAAGTAGCCCATGCTGCTTCTCAAATTCTGACTTTAAAAAAATCTTCTCCTACATTAGCATTTAATTTTAAAACTGCTATATGGGCAAATGGGCAAATCTGTATATGAATTTGTTATGACATTACAATTTTCCTGTTATCACAATAATTAAAATAAAACTGAAATACAAAGATAATTTGAATAAAAGTGGAAAGATAACCCAGTATGAAGCTAGCTAGAAAACACTGTCAAACCAGTTATTAACATTTGCTTTAGGATGACTTCACCATCTTACTAAATACTCATGTTCTGGCAAGGCCTCTAATATATGAGGCATGTGCATGTAGGCTTAATGGTGTAAATAGATAGTGGTAACAGTCTAAGTTATCCCTTTAAGGTAGAGAGAGGAGAACTGCCCGTAATAATTCTGTCTGTCCCACAGCACCTCAACAGCTACTCATTCTGTAAGATGAATCAGCAAGCAAGCGTATTAAATGCTTTTTTGAGACATTAACCACTTACAATTTATGTTTTGCTATCCTAGTATTCAACAGATGCCTGTTAAGAAAGATTTGTCTCTGCTTTACTTTGGGGTGGTAGGTTATCTATCAAGAATAAAAGTACAGATCCCTGGTGGATGTGTGAACTGCCAATTGGATTAATCATGGAGACTGTGTTATCCAGCTTGGTGTTTGCAAAAAACCTTTTGGAACTTCCATTGTCAGTACAGCTCCTTGTATGACATTTTGCTGCAATTGAGTGTGGGGAAAAGACTGCAGACATGTAAAAGCTTCAGACATGCAACTGTTGCCCACCCTTTACCCTTTTGTGAGTACATATGGGCAGCATGATAGCAGAAACTTTATTTTCTGGGCAATCAAATTAAAAAAACAATCACCTCTATGCCAACATGTCCTTAGGTTTTTTGTTACTCTCTGGATGTTTGGCCTGCTGTGTTGTATTTCAGAATAAAATTGTGTGTTTATAGAAAACGTATTGTGAGTCCTAGTTAAAGCTTATTTTGGCCAAATTGGTTATTATGATACAACTGGGAAAGGCAGTTCATTAACATAGATGGGGATGTGAGACATAGGCTTCCATTAATTGGTCTGAGTACTTTTTAAATTATGGCTGGGGGACTGTGAAATTTAGTGTTCAACAAATGGGCTAAGAGAAACAGTGATCAATGGCAGAAGGCATTTTGCAAAGAAACTGGATGGATGAATGGATGGATGGATGGATGAAAGGCTTCTGCTGCATAGTTCCAGGATCTGCAATTCATCATTATTCAATCACAAAGATTAAAGCAAATTAGAGCTTAGAAACTATGAACCAAGAGCTGCCCAACAAAATGTCCAAAGTCACAGGGGAGCCCTACAAACTGTTTCAAATGCACAGGGATAATTTCCAGAACCCCTATTTGTGTTTAAATATTTATTACCACTTTAAATTTTTATTTTCCTATGTCATATGTCTCTCTCCCATGCCAGATTTCCAGTCTTTGAAAGAAGAGTAAACATTTCTCTCTCTTGAAAAAGAGTCATTTGGTACTCTCTTATTCCTGTGGCAGTAACAGGGGATTGTACTTTGAAGCATTGGAATTGAAATACTGATTGGAATTGAAATTTTTTTTCACTGATGAGTATTTATTGTTTGGGTTT
>VZRH01008147.1:134586-151673 GCA_013397555.1 Urocynchramus pylzowi
CTTTGGTTTTTTTTTTTTTTTTTTTTTTTTTTTTTTTTTTTTTTTTTTTTTTGTGTGATACCTAACCCTCCAATTCCCCCTGCATTTTTGAGGAACAGGAGCACCTAGAGTTACTCAGATCCTCCCATATCCATGCAGTGTTCTTGAAAACTGAATGTAGCATTCACACCTGCATTTTTAAACCATGTTATACAAATTGCCCACAGAACTGAGGAAAAAACATCTCGTTGCTGGCAAAATTGGCACAATTTGTAAACTGGCTTAATGCGTCTGTTGGTTTCTGTTCAAATGAAAGGTGTGAAACATTTTTGTCTAGCTGAGTGTATTTTCTATAAAAAGATTAAAATTTCACGGTGATAAATTCTAGTAAAATTTTGCTCCTGACAAAATATTGGTGCACGCATTCTATGGATCCCCAGGAAACTGTGAGCTTTATGCTGAATCAGACTTGGGAGTACTGAAAAACAGTTGTTCACAGGCATTTTTGAAAGTACAAAACCATCTATGTCTGTATTGTGTGTGTGCTTCAGAGGCTTTTTATATCCTATAAAGAATGGAAATATCTTAATGTATCTTAAAGGTTGGGGTAAAGACCAAAAGAGAAATCTGACAGATACGTAATTCACCTGGCTGTTTAAGTGCTGTGTAAGAACTGAATGTGAATCTGTAGCAGAATGAGGTGAGGAAAGTGGTCACATACACTCTTTTCATACATTCTAAGACTGCTAATCTGAAAGGCTAGTTCTGAACAAAAAAGCAGGATGAGTATGCAGAAAATCTTTTAAACACATGCATGTAATTTAAAAAATATTTTTTTTTTTAGCAATAAGAGTTTTTTAAAATTTGTGTTCAGTACTAAAACACAGTGGTGGATTTACATCTCTTTTTATGTCTTCACATGAGTAAACTAGTTTGCTGATAACATTGTCTTTCTCAAATTTTTCATCCTCTCCTAGTGGGCATCTGCTTTATAGTAAATAATACTCAGGGTGCCTTACATTCAACTAGACAAAAAAACCAACTTAATCTGGCGTCATCAACCAGGCAGAGAACTGTTACACTAAAGCAACTTCCCTTTACCAAAGGTTGGCAGATCACTACTCTAAAGCTGGGGAACAAGTCAGACAAGTTTATATCACAATTGAAAATAGTGAGGTATGTCTAATAAATTTGGAAATCAATGAAAAAAGTTAAACTGGGTTTATTTGGTCCAAAGCCAAGAGCATTGCTACAGGGAGTGTATAATGCACTGTGATATCATTTCCAGTGGTAGCTTTATGAACAAGAGATAGAACATATAGAACTATTCAGACAGCAAAAAAATATGTGTAGTGGGCACTATAAATATAGGTTAAAAAAAAAAAAAAGACAATGAAAAGTAGAAGCTCATGTGTGATGGATAGGCTTCCACTCTTGAGAGACTCCCTTGATCAGAGTTCCTGTTTCTTCTCCTTTGTTGTGAATGTCTGGTGAACTTCTGGAAGCTGGCAAGGATTTAAGGATTTTTCTGGCAGACTGAGAGAATGCTGCTATTTAGGAAAGTCTTCTTTTATTGACTGCAGTCTTAGCAGTCTTAGCAAGTTTGGTTTGGTGTGTTTTGTGGGTTTTTTTTCCCCCATCCAGAGATGGATTTCATTTGCTTAATGAAAAGTGGACTTGAAGTGTTGGGCCTTAGTACACTTTGGACAGCACTGTGGAAGAAATTCTCCTTGCCACAGCTAGTGACCAGATGGTCTTTTCCTACAGATCTTCTGCTTTGATAAACAGTAAATCTCTGTATATAAGGTGGTTGTGAGCCTTAAAACCTGATTTTTTTTAAATTTTACCTTCTCTTGCAATATGTCTCCAAGGAGTGCTTCAACCCTATTTATTCAGTTCCCTTAATTACAATACTTTTTTACTGATTTGATGGTGTTGGCTTATGTAGTCACAAAGGGTCAGAGCAAGTGTTAAGGGAAATGGGATGTAAAGCTGATGCTAGAAAGGCAGTATTTTAGGAAGGGGATGGTATGTGGAGGAGGTGCTGGTGGTGGTGGCTGTGTTACTCTAAGTTTGGAGGTGGCAGGAGCTGCTCTACCTGGAGAGCAGCAGGTGCTGCCACTGCCCTGCTGCCTTCCTGGGCACACCGTGGGGATGAGAGGGAAGCCATCTGGTGGGAGCTGTGCTGGGGGCACCGCAGGCACCAGGGCTGTTCGTGCCTGCAGTGGCTCTACTGGCTGCACCACCCTCTGCATCCAGCCAGCTTGAACACAGCTGGAAGTGTCAGGGCACTTTGCTGGTGCCAGCTGCACTGCTGCCTGGCTGGCTTCCTTCCTCACCAAGGTGGCTGAACGTAAGGTCTTGATCCTGTATCGATTCGTATGCACCAATAGTTGCTTAAGGGACAGTGTTTGGGTATAAAACACTCAAGTCATGTGGTCTCTTTATACATTAAGCCATTAATATCCTTAACTCACAATTAACAGTTCCTTTCTTGTGCTCTTATCTTATTCTCCATATTTCCAGGTTACACTTTAAGTAGTCCTTTCGAAATGGTTTGTCAACCCAACTAAAGCACAGATAATAAGTTGTCTAATGTTGTTTAGTGTACTGTTTGACATTCTGTTCTTGTAAATAATTTACTAGCAGAGAAATTGCAATGAAAGTTTGACTCTGGCTTCTTTCAGATGATCGTCTTGACAATTTGTGGTCTTTCACAAAATATTTATCTTACGTTCAGGACCAAAAATTAACCAAGAGACAGATTTGATATTGCATCAGAGGGTTCATTCCATTTTTACATATTTTTCAGTAAAAGAGATTTGAATCCCAGCTTATCAAAGTTGAATCAGCTCAGATGAAATGTTATCAAGCCTTAAGTTGTGAAGGAAGCATGAAAGAGCTGGAGTGCAGAGTCAGTGAAGGAGGTTACCATTGAAGCTGTCTGGAAACTCAGTTTGTTACAAAGTGTAACCTGTTTCATGTTTGTCCCTGATACTTCAGTGTCTCAATCAGAACTCCCTACAGCCAATTTTAAAGGTATCGGAAATCTTTATCAGTTTCTTTGAACGTTTTCACAGTTATTTTGGTTTCTACGAAGCAATAAGTTGTGATTTATCAGAGTTATTTTGAGATAATTTAGTTCCATGTTGCTAATAGAAATTCACATTCTGCAGAGGGACAAAGAGGCCAGTTTTCCTCCCTTTCCCACCTTTACAATACTGTCGTTACATAGAATACACAAATACACATCAATAATATTTTTTTGTTTGTTTGTTTGTTTGGGTTTTTTTTGTCTGGCTCTTAAACTGAATTTTTGGTCTATGGTTTGACTTCATCAAGATCAGGCTTTTGGAATTGCTGCATTCTCTGGCTTTAGAGCAAAAAGGAAAAAACAGAAGTTGATTCTGCAGGTAATTCACACCTGCTGAAAATGTGGTTTAACATTGCATTCATTAAGCTGAATCAAGGTTATCTGATGTGTTATATAACAGTGTACTGGTGATGACCATGGTGAATGGCTCTTAAGCTGCCTTGTGTCTGCAGGGGACTGTCTGCACAGGAATTAATGTTATTCTTAAGAGATATTTTAACCTAGTGCAGCCTGGGTGTCAGGTTTGCCCTTATTCTTAGATACTTTGCTTTTGAAGTAGTAGTTTATCCCTTCACTGAGAAGAGCATCATTTGCTGCCTCTCAGAATGCTGTCATGCTGTACTGGTGACATTGACACATCATGTCAGACAACAGAGGTTAAAATAGATTCTCTTCCCCATATTAGCTGGTGAGTAAATGCATAAGTTCAGGTAACACCTCTTAGCTTTATTCTGGAAAATACTCTGGAATTTTAATGCTGAGTGGAATAATGTTGCCTGGATGTAGCATAAGATCATGGGTGATGTGGTTGACATAGATAAGCTCAGCAGTGAGTTGTTGAATCAGTGCACCAAGTTTTGCTGCCCTAGTAATACCATTGCTGTTTTATTGCAATATTGGGCATATGCAGAGTGGTAATTTGACACAGGCAGTTTTTATTGCTGTGCCTTTCCAGATTTCCTTGGTGTGCTGTCTTTAGACTCCCTCTCCAAAGCTCTTGCTCTGCTCACACAGTGCAAAAACATATTGGATTTTTGAGTGCACTACTCAGCCAGAGAAAATGTGCCCAAGACCTGTTCAAGGAGGTTCCTACTTGTCCTTTGTGACAGAGTGTTTTGTGATGTGTCAGTTTGTCTACCATAGAAGATAAGGTAAAGCACCTTTAAAAAACAGATACTTTTAAAAAATGTGTTAGCTTTGACAATGTCCAAGAAGAATATAAGCAGAATATAATTCAATATAAATGTTTGCTGCTTCTGGAAACTCAGATAACTTCAGGAATTAAATGAAATGTTGAAATTATTTTTCCTGCATGTATGTTTTAGCATATCAAGAGGTTTCTTTCTCAACATAAAGCCTGTACCTAGACACACTCTCATGCCCTTTGTATTTCTTGTTTTCCTCCTTTTAAATTTATACCTATGTCTTGGGAACCACCCTCCGTTTTGAAACAAAATGTGCTTTACTGTCATTTTTGCAAAAGGTTTACCCAGCTTAGCCATCTGTAGTTCTCCTGTGCATGCCTTGTCACAGGATGCCCTTCCTGTCCCTGCAGAGAAACCACATTCTGAGTCTTGTATTTCAGATAAACCTCATTCTTCCATGAGCAGTCTCTCCCTGGTTGCTCACTGAAGCTGACCACCACACCTGTCCACTTCTAAGATTTTTCCTTCAGCATTCAGTGGTGACATTGCAAAGAAAGACATTCTAGGAGTAACATAGAGGGAGGTACGGCAGCTGCAAATGCAGAAAATCCCGCCAATATTAATAAATCAAGATCTTTTAAAATGTCCACTCTTCTGAGCAATTAATGCCAGCAGAAGATGTATCTTAAGGAAAAAAAAAAAAAAAAAAAGAAAGTCCTGTACACCCCCCACTTCTCCCAAGCCCCTTTGTAGGTCTACAATTTTCCTCTATTTCTATGCCAGTTGGCTTAATTTGACTAACTTCAGAGCTCAGAATTTTCCTTCTGGGAGAATTAGTTTATTAGTCCAGTTTATAGGTTAAGATTGTAGAAGTTCCTCATTCTGTTTGTGTTCATAGCCAAGAATAATTTCCCAGGTCTTATGTTCAGATATCCATGTTTGCAAAGCACCACTCTGCACGGTTTGTGGTGTGGATTGAACTCAGTTCATCTCCAGGCAAGAAACCCATGGAGCAAAGCACAGTATCTCTGGCATTTTGTGGGACCACATTCCAGTAATCAAAGGAGACAGATTCTCTGTGCACATAAATCATGTGTGTTCAACAAGAAAATTACCATTGCATTTCAGTTACCAAGTAAATCTTCCTAATAATATTATAGTATACTTGTATTTTCTATAGCATTGTGTGTTTGGGGCTTTTTAAGTTTTGAAACTCAACATCAGGAATAAACTTTGAAATTATATCTATTCCTATTTGTTTTCAAGTATTTTTTCATAGAAAAAGAGTAGAGCATATTCCGTTTAAGCATTTATTGCTTTGATTTTTGATCCTGTGCTTGTAAATAATCAATATTCATCTGAGTACAGCATCAGAAAGGACACAAATATTAAAAAAAAGTCTTTTAACTTTTTTTCACTGGGACACTTTGAAAAGAAAAAAAATACCTTTCATACTCATTTCAAAATGTGAAGATTTTTTTTGTGTTTGAAAATTTCTTCAAATATATTGCATGGTCAAACTTGTGAATTTATGTTTCTTTAGTTTTTGAAACATTAAAATTTTTAGAAACCTTGTATCTATCTTTTGGGTGAGACTTAGCTCTACTGATGACAGCAGCAATTTTCAGCTCATATATTTTTTCCTGTTTATGTAGGCATTTTTATGTTTATCCAACCATGAAATGTATATTAGCAGTGCTTCAGACACCTGGGAAGTTAGATTATGTTGGAAAAAGCAAATAAAAATGATTCTTGTTCATAAACCTCTTCCGGAAAGTGCAATGCCTATTACAATTTCTTCTGTCTATGCACCAGGAATAAAGTTTGCTGAAGCAAAGGTTTTGGTTAACTCTCTTGTATTACCATTTGTCAGAAATAAGGATATGTGTGATTTTCTTTTCCTTTGTGGATGGCCTTTGACAGTACATCTGGGTTCATGTACCCTGTACTTAAGTTGCTGAAGGAGTTGGGTCGGGCAAGAAGTGATTTATCAGCTTTATAAATGAGTTTGAACTGATACCTGCCAAAACCTTATTTTGATAGTTTTACTTTCTAGAAATTAGAAGTACAGCTTATGATATCTGAAGCTGTACTTCAGAAGCATGATATCCATGCGTTCTGAGCTGCTCTTTTAATCCTTCATTGAACAGGTGGACAGTTTTGCTGGTCTGTCCTCATTTTTACTACGTTACGGACAAATTTTCAGCGTAGGAACAAAATACCTTTCTTGCTTTTTCAGGTATTTTTAGAAAATATCTGATATTATCTGGTACTGGGAAGCAGATAATTTAGGATTAAATAGTCATGAACTCTGTATATGCACTATTGTCGTATAACCAAAAGATAGGACACATGCTGTAGACTTTCTGGTATGTAAAGATAGATGCCTGTTGCTGTAAACAGCCTTTAAAGTATTGGAGCAAGCTGAAAATGCCAAACCAAAAGAAAAAAGACATAGGAACACCTAATGGTATCTAAGGCAATAAATACTTACCTGGGAAGAAACAAACTTGTGAACTGGAATCTGAAAGCAGGTTATAGTGAGGTGGGTGTTGGTCTCTTTGCCCGTGTAACGAGTGATAGGACAAAGGGAAATGGCCTCAAGATGCACCAGGAGAGATTTAGGTTAGATATTATGAAGCATTTCTTCACTGAAAGGTTTGTCAAGTATTGAAACAGGCTGCCCAGGGAAGCTGGTGAGTCACCATCTCTGGAGGTATTTAAAAGATGTGTAGATGTGGTGCTAAGGACATGATTTAGTGGTGGACTTGTCAGTGTTAGGTTTATGGTTGGATGTGATGACCTTTAAGGTCTTTTCCACCATAAATTATCCTAAGATTCTGTTTTTCTATGGCTTAATATACTACAATTCTGAAGCATAACTTGAGCACACTGGGAACTTTCATTGTCTGAACAGAATGAGCTAAGTCTGTGTCAGATTGTCTGACTAAGACAAATAGGAGAGCTGAAACATCTCTGAGTAATCCTTTATTACTGCATGAACAGTTTTTGGTTTTCCTTTTTAATTGCTGGTTTTTGTGGGTGAATCAACTTTATTTGGGAGGCCTTTTCCACCTTTGCTGTTTGCTGCTGAATTTTGGAGCTTAACAGTTTTATTTGTCCATGCTAGATTAACTTCAGATATTCTCTTCTTTCCTCAGTTTCCCCATCTTCCATTCACACAGAAAACACCCTGAAAGAGAGTAAAGCCCAGTTTAGTTGCTAGAACCTAGCACAAATAGTAAGGCAGACTGCAGCTGGAAACAAAAGTGAAAAATCTGGACAGAACAGGTAATTATCTGGGGAATAAAAGGCTAAGAAATAGACACAATGAGGAAGGATCCTGCAGAGGGGCTGAGCTGGGCAGAACCAGGACAGGTCTGGCAGAGCTCAGCAGGCAGGAGGACTAAATTGGGAGCTAGCAGCTACTTGTGTTTTCTCGATAATGAGGGAGGGGAATCAGGTTTTTGCAATTAACTGACTGATTTAATAGTTAATCTGCTAATCTGCCTCAGCTCCCTCTTCTCTAAGATATTGACAGGTACCTTCAATTACCTCACACAAGTAATTAATCTCTATTTCAGTGTTGGTTCCTGAGATATTCACTGCATGTAACTATATTGTAGTCAGGTGAACTAAAAACGTGGATCTCTGTTTTGTTGTGACATAGATGGGTTTGTATCTATATTTAGTTCAGTGTATACTTTCTATTTGAAACATGTTTCTGTACTTAAATTCTCATAATAAAAGCTGAAAACTGGGCCTTTTTGATTTAATGGAACTACACACTTTCAGTAGTTTTTCCCTCTATCCCTCTGAAATCAAAGCATTGCAAAAAACTAAAATAATTCCAGAATTGAGCTGTATAGGGAAAAATGGCCTAATGTCCATTTAGAAGAGCTCTGAGTTACATTAAATGACTAAAGCCAGAACTTGACTCGTTTAAAATCAGTATATGGAGACTAGCAAGCTCGCTCAGAGATTCCCTTGAAAGTAATATGCCAATTCAGGAAACAGAAATCAAATACATCTATTCACCAATGGAGTTCTTCATAGTCATGAATTGATTTTAATGTCACTTCCAATTTGTTGTGAAATTTTTGAGGCATTTCCCAACAGATGGGGCTTCAGTGATTTAGTTTTTGTTATCAACTGAAGTGCTCAGTTTTTCCTGGGTAGCACTTATTCACTGCTCTTGAGATTTGTTTCCTGCTGTTTTGAGGCATGTCCTGTCTTGCTCTGACTGAAGATGTTCCTCAGTTCAGTGGTGATTTTCCGTGGGAAAAATGTAAGGAGAGAGTAGTGTAGGATAAACTTTCTGAAGTCTTGCAAACTTCTGGCACAGAGGTCTGATGGGGGCTCTTAGTGACCAGAGGAAGCTTTCTCTGCATGAAATATTTTTTGTGTATATGTAGGTTTTATAGTTGACTTTACTAATTAGTCTGCAGAAATTTCTTTCTTGTGTCACACTTGTTCTTTTTGCTTCCAGTAGGACTTAACCTGCCCAGAAATAACTGTACTTCTTGATGTAATTTGTAATACTTGATTAACTAAATGTTCAGAAGCTATAAGGAATACTTACATTTCTATGCCTTCATAGCTTATTTATTTAATAGATACTTTTAAAATAGAGCTTAACATTCTATGTTGAAAATTGAATATGTATATCTTTGCTTTGCAATTTAGTATGTAGCCCTTAGCTTTTGCATCAGAGTATTATTTTCTTCTATCTCCTTTGGTAAATAATTGCTGGGAACTGTCAGTTTATGGACATTCAATTAAGTAATTTGTTTTTTCATAATTAAATAATGAACCACAGCAACCAACCAAGTAAACATGCTCAGAAATGATGTCTGAAATATTTTTCCATAAGTCTGACACCAATTCAGTGGCTCTATCTCGGGAAATAAAACTGATTTATTATATTAGATAATTTGATCAGTCCAACCCAGTCAAGGATGGCCCTGATTGCTGCTAAAAGGGCTTAATTATGATGGCATATGTTGTCATTAAGGCTTTGTTGGTCAACCATGGTTATTAAAAACACTACTTTTCTTTAAGCTATTGATTTCTTTACTGCAAGGGTATTCCACAGCATGACAAAACAATACATTGGTCTTCTGCTTCCATGAGATGAAATAGAAACTTAATCTTTATTTCAGGAAGGAGAGAAAAAAGAACAACATCAGTTCCTATCTGAATGACTGTGCATTGCCTGCTGCCCGCATTTAGTGAATCCCGAATATGCTTCCATTGGAGTAGCAAACATTTGATTTCAGCATTGTGTGAATGCATAAATATGCTTGTGCCCATCAATAAATGGAATTAATTGAATATTTAAGGTTTCTGTGTGGGACTTACCAGAGTAAAGGCAAGTTATTTCTGACTGAAAGTTCTTACTTATCATTGGAGTGCTTTGAGCATCTCTGTAGTAAAAAAAGCTGTTTCTGCCTCTTCTCCCAGATCTCAGTTGTTCTGCTCCAGCATAATGGAGTAGGTCATCTTCCCTGTTAGAAGAAAGTGCTCTTTTAGCTTCACCACTGAATGGCATTTCACTTACATTTTTTAATCTCATGAGGACATTGGAAAGAGGAAAGGTGGAGCCATGACATTGATTCTGCAAAGCTTCTCTGGTTAGGAAAGGAAATGGGACCTGCGATGCGTGAAAATAGGTGTCAGTTTGCTGCCTTACAGACTGGCCTGTGTCCATATTGCTTTGCTTAGTCCCTGAAACAAGGACAGGGCCAAGCCAAATCTGACCCTTTTGCTATCTTCATTTTTTCACTTGCTTTGCAATAGTTCTGTACATCACTATATTTACTTGAAGGGCTTACATCTTCCAACCATTTCCTTTTCTTCTTGACTTTGCAAACAAGCTCTTAAAGATGTAGAAACTGTCTGCATCTTGCAAACAGAAACTGCTTCCTATCCCATTGTACCCTCCAGAACAGCAGAATTACAGAAAGATAAGCATTATGTTCAAGCATGGCTTTACTGGTTTGGCACACAGCTGTTTCAGAAGTGCATTATACTTCAAAGGAGCATAATATTATTTGAAATGTGTGTTGTGAAATAGAGATGAAGCAAAACCTAATGTTTTCTGCATATTTAAGGAACATGGTGCTTCTAACTATCAAAAAATGTTAGGGCTGGATTGTAATGCAGAAAGCATGAGAGTCTTGGGGGAGATGTTTTGACTGTTACAGAATGTAAGGCCTATCCATCGAGGACAAGTTTACAGAGAAGCATTTACATTAATCAGTGTGTACTTTGCTCAGGAAAACCACAGCGATTCAAGGGTGAGGAAACACCCATGAGACCATTGATAAGATTAAGCTTTGAAAGGAGATTTTTGCAGTGTTTCAGTTTATAACTGGATTATGTTGCACAATTCAATAGTACATAAATAAGATCTTTTAGGAAAGCTGCAACATTGATGCCTTTCTCCAAAAGGACAGAGATGATGATGATAAAATACCATTAGAGTAGGTAAATGTGGTTTTTGTTTTATTTACTGTCATCTATGCAATGATGCAACAAAGAGATAAATGAGATTTTTAAGTCACATGTGAAAGATTTACCTGCAGAATTTTGTGAGAACACTTGAAGTGTGAACTCTTACAAAGTGAGGACACTTTGCTCCATGTTTCTGCAGGCAGTACTCTGAATAGTGAATGAATTTAATAAGATTAATATAAATATAGAGTAGAGTTTTGATGATTATTGGTTATTGACTCTTATTTATGCTTCAGTAAGGTTTTAAAATTCTCTATTTCTGCAGATGAAAGATTATTTTGGGATTTGATCAGATCTGAAAACCTTTCTGAATTTTTTGCTGACTCATCCACTCCACATGAAAATCTGTTGTATGCCTCAAATGTTTAGTGAAATATTTTCTCCTGAAAAGAAAAATATTTTGAAATAAATCATACATTAAGAAAATGTCATACAGACTGTCTTAAAGGCCTTAAAGCTTATTTTGAAGTTATCCTAGTGGAATAGCATTTTTCTTGTCATGTTTGTTGAGAGTAAGATGATAACTGATACTTATTATTCAATAGGACTGACAAATAACAATCAATCTGTGATTTCCTTTGATAGATTTTTATTATGTTCAGAGCAAGAATCTTGCTCAGTGGCTGTAGCTACAATTTAATCAGTAGAGAATATAAATTTGCTGCTTTGACAGCCTAATGATGTAGAAAACTCTGAGGGAGAAGTAGTCAATAAAGAGGTAGATGCTTACTGATCCTACCCTTCCACAAAGGAAAATCTTACACTGTGTTAGGTTTTGATTTTAATGGTGCAATAGGTACCTTAACTGCTGAGTAATGCAACTCGTCTATTAAAACAAGTTTAAAAAAATATTTAACCATGTAAAAAAATATTTGTATTGTATATAAAATGGAAGGGATTGTCCATGCCCTTGAACTATCAGGCAATGTAGTTAAAATGCTATAGTACTCAATTACTCATTTGTGTAGTTTGTGTTGTAAAAAATAGATGTTTACTGTAAAGATGCTACTTCTTTATTTTTCTTTCCTTTTTTTTTTTTTTTTTTAATATAAATGCAAAACTAGTTTTTCCTGGCTTTTCCCAATAAGGACTAATATTCTTGCAGCTGACTTCAGCTGTTTTCAACATCATCAGAAGCCTGCATTTTATTTTTTTTTAAATAAAACTGTCTTAATGATTTTATAGTTAATTTTTCTATTCAACATAAGAGGAGCATGGTGAATACCTCATGATGATTTTTTAAATAAAGTGTTCAGTTCTGCCTCAAATAGAGCAGGGAAGACTTTGGCTTCCAGTTTCTCAAGGTTCTTTTTCATCCTTTTTCCATTTGGAAACAAAGGAGTGCAATTTTGAGAATTACAATGTTACTGCTTGAATGAAGTCAAGCGGAAATAAATAAAAAGTCTCTGAGAGTCAGTACCTTTTTTCAATGTAACAGGAACTTGAAAATTTGCAAGTGTTGTAAGTAACTGGTAAGCTCTGCATCCCATAGGTATTACCAGAGGGATATAGTTGCAAGCACCAGTCACTTGGCTGAAAGGTTAAATCAATGAACAGTATTATAAATGCCCTTTTCATTGGCTTATCAAGAAAAATACACAATACAAGCAGTTACTCTGTCAAATACAAAACCCAAAACATATTTTTTAGGCATTTTGTGTTAGACGTCATCAGGACTATAAGTGATTTGAGGATTGCATTAATGCAGTACTTGGGGTTTTACAACTTCAGAATGATGGGAGATCTAATCCAAAGTTTAAAGTAAGGCAGGTGAGAGAGCTTTACTGTTTCAGAAGCAACAAAATTTATTGGGGTTGGTTATCCCTTAGCTAAATTTGTTATTTTGAGAAATGGTACAGTTCCAACCACAAGTATGTAGTATATATACAAGTATGTAGTATATATACCACTTTTGTATATAGTATTAAATGTATAAACTTGATAACATGTTTCTTATGCCATTACTTATTGTGACTTTGGGGGGTATTTAGATGTATAGATCAAGACCTCCTCTCAGATTCACTGTATGGCAAGTGTAGATTTCTGCAGCAATTCCAAGCACCTAAATTAGACTCATCCTTAATAAGCTCTGAAGAAATCTCTCTGTATCTGTTGTTTTTGTAAAGAAGCTTACAGTCTGTAATGATCTTGCTTAAGCATTTAGCATGCTTAGTGTTTGGTGATGTAAATACTCTTGTATTTACATCATCTTGTATTTATGTTTTCTTGAAAGTGTGCTGCTTAACTGACCCAACATACCAGATTAGGGTTTGATACCTGAAGATAAATTTGGAGTGTGAGTAGGCTAGAAAGGTATCTCTTCACCTCATTTGTAAAGGTTGTCCCATAATAAGCCCTTCTTTAAAGCACATTGCGATTTCATATGTCACAACTATTTGGAGATTTTATATGATGATAAAGTAAATATCATTACAACTGTGCTTTGAAAAATTTTCTTTTAAATAAATCAATAAATGCTGGAAAGGGCATGATAAAAACAAAAGGTGAACACAGAACAAAAAGGGAGAAAACCATATTTTTTTCACTGTTTGGAAAGCAAAGTACTTACTTTCATTTAGATTCATACTTACAACAAGCTTAAAATTTTTTAAAAACAAATCAGGTTTTAATACAACTGAAGAATGGCACAAGGACATTTGAGCCAGAATAAGACAGAATGGAAACCTGCAAGTGTGGAGGACACACTGATGGGGTTGGTTAAGTAACCAGTTGCTGGGTATCATCATGTCAAGCAAAACCCACCAGGCAGTGTTCCAGTCTAATCTGTCAGTCTATGAATAGATTCTTTGCGGGTATCATACAGTATAATTTAAGTTTAGGAAAGATGTTTCAATCCGTGTCTCCTTAAACAGTGACAATTTTAATTTGGGAAGGTGCTTAACCCTCACATTTGAATGCTTGCATCTTTTCAAGAAAACAGTAAGTCCAATTAAAACCCAAAACCTTAAAACTAAAAAAAAACAAATCCCAAACAATAGTTTTTTAAAATTTTGCATGAACATCTATATATATGCATGACAGGTTCAAATTGATTGTGCCAAATGATGATAGCATTGCTACTAGTACTGGGGAAAAGTAGAACTCTGTTTTGTCTACCTGACTTGTAAATTGCTCACTCCCTAATAATGCCAGTGACATTTCTGGTGCTACTATAGGAAGGAATTAAATTTCCTGAAATATTTTGATGACAGAAGCCCTAGCTTCTCTGAACTTCATTACCTCTGAAAATTTGCTGCCTGTGTTTAGCACACAGTACCTCAAGCAGAAACCCTTGCTGTGTGCATGTTCATGTTGAGTGCTGGAAGGATGCTGTCATAAACATGGTGCTGAAGGACTTCCCATGCTTAATCTCCAGTGTTTCACCTATAGTGGGCATGCTAAGGCATATGACAATTTAAAATCAAATATAGATTGCTTCCTATTAATGTGTAACAGAACACTGTTCACCCTGATATTTTTTAGCTCTTTGAGCATATGATTGGCTCAGCAGAATCAAACTAGGCTATCTAAGCAAATTCAGTCTCCTCCCCCCTGGATGTTGTTACTCTGGCAAAGTCCACGTGGGCCACGTCCTTTCATGTATTTGCAATGGGTAGCTAATAGGTTTTATGTGCTCCCTATCTTAGGGAATAAGATATGTAACGTACCCTCTCATAACTGCCAACTCCCATTCAATTTTGTGGGCACAAGGGGTCCCAAATGTTTGTATGGTTGATCACATTTCCATCCAGACCGGGGCCACCTGCCCTTTCTTGGCAGATACAGTGCAGAGCAATTGGAGCAACTGGCTCCTGATGAATATCTTTAGTTTATGGAGTTTTTTAGTAAAGGTTAGTAGCTGGAAATAAGGAAGAAAAAAACCAGAGCAGAATAATTTTACCTATTGGTGAAGTATGAAGAAATTTATAGAGCACATGGTCTTGGCTCACCATGCAAGAAAACCTCTGACCATTTCCCAGTGGTGTAATTTCTTTGAATGTTCTGTTCTACATACACAGGTGAAAAACTGGAAAGCAGAGATCCTGTGCTCATGCCGATCCAGAGATTTTGTGATGAGTAGAAATAGTTCTTGCCTTTAGAGAAGTTTAGGGCCAAGAGTGGAGTGCCCAAGGTGAAGTATTGCTGTTAGGCAAGACTGAGATGTACCCAGGGTCACTCAGCCTGCTCTGCTTCACACCACGTGTGTTAGCAGTAGTAGCCTCTCTTGGACTGAGCTGCCAGCTGACCAGATTTTTGTTACTTAGTTGAAACTGCTATTGGAGCCAGACCTGTTTCTGGACTGGGAACCTGTCCTGGAAGATGGACCATTTTTAACAGGAAACTTTGTTAAATGTTAAAAACGAAGATATTTTTTAACAAATGGGCCTACAGTACACTTTTCCTTTAAGAAATTGCTCTGGTTAATTAATTATTTGATTTTTAGTGAGGCTTTAAAAAGAAAATCCTTTCAGGCTCAGTTGGAGATTGAGGTATATACTTAGCCTTAAATGTGAAAAAACTTCTACTGAATTATTGATTGATAACTGTTACTGAGATCTTAACCTAAGATAGGTTCATGCTCAGACTCCAAAGAAGCCTGTATTTGTAAAATATTTTAATATTATATATTAATAAAACTAATAAAAGTAATCATTAAGTTTTAATATCAATCCATATTAAATAAAAGCTATATTAATAGTGCATCTTCTGTAATTACCTTTTATTTCATGTAATACATGAGGATTGTGTATGTAGCTTAAATGTGTCTGCAGTGACCTAAAATGGTATCTGCTAAGGATGCTCACTTGAGTTTGTGGGTTCCTGAGGTGGTGGTTTAAGTTAGACTGTTATGTTCATCAGTGTGGTAGGAGGACAAGGAGAAAAAAAAGGATTGTTTTGTAAAGACTTGTAAAATCAGTTGTGAGTGACAAAACTGATTTGGAGTGGGAGGATTCAAGGAAATGAGACTGGAGGAGAGGAGCATTTCTTCCTTTCAATTAAGGCACCAGGAGCAATTTTCCGAAAACCCAGCCAACCAAGAAACAAAAAATGTCATACTAACTCCCACATTTCCATGGGCCTTACAAGCCCATGTAAATTTATTTATATTTGTATACTGATTTTCTGGAGTTCTATGAGTAGATAGAAATATACTCTAGAGATTCTGATCAGTCAGTTATGATATAGAGATTACTGCATTTACAATTTATTTTCCTTTTATTTATCTAGATTTATTTTTTTATTATGTTGACTAGTTGTCAGTGTAATTTTGTACAAGTGATTTGATACCCATGTTCCTCACTTTCTTGACTGATTTTAAGTTAGAAAAATGTTATTTCCCTGTTTTACAAGCCATTCAGTGTCAAATACTTTAAGGAATGTTATAGATTAAAATCTTACGGCTATAGTGGTCATATGTATAGCTTGTTATAGCTGTGCTCCACAGGAAAAGATGAGAATATTTTGATATTTCCTCTATTTCTGAATTGGAAAACAATACAGGTGCTGCATTATCAGAGTAATGGAAATTGACATAATACTTTGTTTTATGTGTGAGGCATCTGCACTTAATGTCTTCGCCTGACTGTCACAGAAAAGCAGAATTTGCAGCAGAAGCCATAGGGAGATTTCTGTGGTGTTGACAGTATGTCTCGAATTTTTGTTCAACCCTGTGTTTGCATAATAAAGATACATTTGTGCATGCACTTCTCTCTGTATAGATGCATCTATAAATACAATTTAAATATGTATTGAAATATGTATTTACAAGTAAAATGTTGTAACAATAAAAGCATTTAAATGAATGATAACAGCAATTAACCTGTTATTCCTGTCAATGAAAAAATAATAAATTGTACAGCAAGTACCAAGTAGTAATAATTTTCAAGTTTCTATGCTCTTTGCATTTTAAGAAATATTTTTCAAGTTCATTTTTAGGTTCTTTCATGGTTTAAAATTGTAGTTCAGTTCTTAGAGCTTTGTTCTAGCTTTACTTGTTCTTGGGTCACACTTTTATGTAAGAAAACAACTGTGTTAGTTTAGGTTCACCAAGCCTTAGTATTTATTAAATGTTGTCGTTACTGAGGAATATCTTTCCCATCAATCTTTGAAATACAGGTTCAAACTTTCCTGCTTCTCTTGTTTGCTGCTCTCCAAAACAGAAGATACTTTAGGTGCACAGTGTATTGTTTTGCTCTGCATCATAATCCAAGATTATACTCAGTAAAATAGGCTATAAGTACCTTTCATATTTCTGATTTAATTTGCTTCTCTCTGAACAAATTTTACTTTTTGGGTTTTTGGGGGTTGTTTTGTTGGTTTTGTTTGTTTTTTCTTTTTTTTTTTTTTTTTCT
>VZRH01008147.1:151696-156696 GCA_013397555.1 Urocynchramus pylzowi
TTTTTCTTCTGGCATATTCTAGGTCTTTAGCACACAGCTGAAGCTTGTAGCTTATGGGCCTGGAGGCTTTTCACTGAAGCCCTTCTATAGCTTACTTGTGATAGCCTCATAATTTGAGGTTTGAAGTTTCCTGCCTCTGGAAGGTGACTGAAGCCTGAGAGAATTTCTTTAGTTTGCTGTCTGCTGGAGAAAACTGGTTTTGTTCCCTGGAGTTCAATTCTACATTTTTAACAAAGAACCCATGTTAAGGGATCATTCTTTGGACTGATCTCAAATGACCCTTTCAAGTACAGTAGTTTATTCCGTGTTTGTTGTTAAGTGTGGAGGAAACCTCTAGTGAAACATTGGTTGGTGATTGTAACTCAGATCAAAATGTTAGAACAGAAGGTCTTGCTTACTGTTACTAGGTCTGACTTGTTGGCACTTCTGTGGGTTCCACCTGATCTCATTCATCTTGCAAATTGTTAAGTCTGTAGAGGAAATGGGTGGTAGAATAAGGGTACTTGTTGAAAGAGAAAGTACCTTTTAAACACTGATTTAATCTGGAAGGGCTAAAGTTAAATTAAAAATAATACTGTTCCTGACAGATGAAGCACAAGGTATCACTACAGTTTTTCACATGCCTGTTGCATTCTTTAGAATCAGTCTGAGTAGCTATTTGCAATCATTTGGTGAATCATTGTCATGACCTATTCACAATATTTGCAAGGCTCTCAGTCATAGCCATGGTAGATATCATGAGACCATGATGAAGTTTTTCAAGTTAAAATGATAGATCTACACATTTTGTTAACCTTCTGTTTCAGATTTAAATCTGCTCAGTTAGTATTCATGAGGCATGCTCAGGACTGTGACAGAGACATCAGTATATGTTCTCTCCTATACTAATATTAAATAAATATTTGCAAAGTCACTCCTACATTGGTAAACTTCTTGTATGAGCTCCCTTCTGGTCTTTTGGCAGTGTTACAGCAACTATTCATCACCCTGTTTAGGATTTCCATTTTTATTCTACTGACATGTATTAACATTGTGTTATGATTTTAGGTGTTGACAGTGTTTCTAAATTTGTATGTTCCTGTTTTCTTTGCGATAGCTGGAGTTGTAGAAACTCTGCATCATGTACAGTGATTGCCTAGCAAGGAGTCAGGGTGAACATTTAATTTATAGAGTTAGCCATTATATTTGCATAATTTAATAATTTAAATATTTGGTTTTTTGCTATCAAACTATGCATTCATAAATTACTTTTTGTAGGTGGTATTTATAATCCTTTAATAATTTAAATATTTGTATTAAATGATTCCTCTGTTTAAGTATATTATTATTTTTATTGATTCAGCAGCTTCAGTGCTTGTGGTGCATATGGTGTCTAGACTGACTTTACATCACAGCCAGCTATGTTTTGATGATCAAATTTGGTTAAGTATTTTAGGTAGAAACATTTTCTCTGAAAATGTAATTTTCAATAGTTTGAAAATTGAAATATTACTTGAAAATTTCAGCAAAACTGGTTTTGCAATCGTCAGAATCTGTGAGAGCATTATATTCTGTAAGAGAAAAAATCTCAAAAGGTTTTCAGTATGAGTAGGAAAATGAATGTAAGATATGTAGTCTATAAATCTGCAGATTTTTTTCAATAGAAATTACATGGTCTGTAAATGGGAACAGTTTCAAAATTATTTTTCTGGGGTTTTTTTGCTGCTTTGTCTTTGAAATATTTTGTTTGTTTTTTAATACTAGCTATTTATCAAGTATTTTAGCTCTTGATCTAACCTCACTGCTGGGTGTATTTGCAAGTGTTGCAGAATTCAGTGTTATCAACAGGAATGACACATATACATTGTTAAATTGTTTGGAGACAAGTTTTATGTGCCTTGTAGGTGTTTTGTAAACTGCCAGTAACATGATTGTAGTGTATAGCATGTACTTATACGTGGTACTGTAATGTAAATAAATAAAAATGGATAAGAATTATCGATTGGTTGGTTTTTACTCTGATTCTTTTTTTTCCTAATTATTAGTCATATGAATAAATCCCCTGATAATCAGTTTTTTGAAAGCCTGGAGATCTGTTTTTTTGCAAGTAATCTCTGAAAAAAAAACCCAGAAGTTAGTAAAAAGCACCAAAAATATGTATCTTTTTCTTGAAAGATAAATTAAGCACATCATGGGTTAGAGTCTAAAAGGAAAGAAGGGGCCTCAGACCCCAGTTTTATAGGGTACATCAGGATTTCAGAAATTGCAGGAATTTTAAACTGTCATGAAAGAAATTATCTAACTAGTGTAACAGAACTCTGATACCAAAATTTGAGTTTCTGTTGAAGCTTCATGAAACAGCAACACAAAAGCTCTCATACAGTAGGCACGTTGCTGCTTAGGTATTATCAGCACATCAGCAATCAATTACAATCATCCACTGAGGTCAAGAGCACGTGAGTACTTTGTAGTTTGAAGCAGAATGTTTCCTGAGGATGAGTTGGTTTCATGAGTAATGATCCTGCTGATGGGATGGAACAGCATTATCACAGAAAGAATACTTTTAGGTATTAATCATTGGCTTCTTACACATATTGTGCTAAATTACTCTGTAGTAAAAACAGTCTTCATTTGTGATGACACACTGGATTGAAATGTTACCATATTCTTGTGGTTGAACTGAATGTTTATTGAACCCTCAGGAATAACTGAGGGTTTTTTAATGCAAAACACATAAACAAGATCTCACTTTGAGCAGGTTTAAATCTTGTTATGTTCTGCAGCATTTTAGAGAGAACCGGTTCTCCTTCCAACACAGTAGTGGACTGGGTAGTAGTCTTTTCAATAGTAGATTTCAAGAGTACAAAGTTATATATAACTGTAAAGGCTATTTAGTTTAGAATAAGCAAGAGAGATATTACTATTTATGATGCAGATTAATTGATCTGAAAACAAGGTACGAAGCTAAAAAAGAAAAAAAAACAACTGTGGAAAGTGTTAAAAGCAACCACAATTGAAAAGAATACTGAAGAAACCCCAAGTTATATAATTACTGTAATATCAAATTTATATTAAGAGAGAATTTCAAAGGTTGGGGAAGAGTCAATGAAATAAGCCTACAGCAGGCAATAGATCTTTCCAGAAATAAACACCCTATGTAATTTGCAAATTAATGAGTTAGGAGTGTACGTAGCACTTCATTTTGTAAACTGGTAACAAGAAGTTCTGTATGGAAATACACTGCCAATATTGCATTAATTAGATCTGCTGAGTAAATAATTTTCATTAAGTGTTAGTGGAGGATCTGGTCAAAGAGCTTTAAGAGCAACATAACAGGGTAGGGAGGGGTCTATGGTGAAGAAAAACATCATCCAAAGTCACTTGCCTGAAGCTAGCTTTTAATCAACTCTCAGGTTTTCTCACTGATCATGCAGGAAGTCTTTACAAATAGCATTTTAGTACTGTGGACTTGTTTGAGGGAAAAAAACCCCAACCCACCATGTCGTTATTATGGAGGAAAAAAAAGTTCAAGATAGTTAAGTTTTGGAACTGAGTAAAACCAAATATTGATGCACGCTTTTCAGATAGAAACAATATTAAAGAACAAAATCACACATCTTGAAAACCACAATAAAAACTTTGAGAGATTATTTGATAAATACAGAAGGGATTATTCAAACATAATTGCTGACAAGTTAATTAGTGGAGTGTGTACAGCCAATGCAGATGTACACTGCAGAAAACCATCCTGATAGACAGATGTGGATGTACTAATCACTTAATGTCAGTAAGTGATGATTAGAAAATTTGGAAGGGGCACTTCACTACCAGAATTTGTCTGTCAACTGTGGGATGCTGGGTCCTTCATTTGGGTCACAATAACCCCGTCCAGCACTATAGGATTGGGGCAGAGTGGCCGGAAAGCTGCCCAGCAGAAAAGGACCTGAGGATGCTGGTCAGCAGCAGCTGAACATGAGCCAGTGTGTGCCCAGATGGCCATGAAGGCCAATGGCATCCTGGCCTGTATGAGCAATAGTGGGCCAGCAGGACCAGGGCAGTGATTGTCCCACTGTACTTGGCAGTGGTGGGGTCACACACTTAATCCTGTGTTCAGTTCTGGGCCTCTCTCTACAAGAAGGATGTTGAGGTGCTGGGGTGCGTCCAGAGAAGGGCAGTGGAGCTGGCGGAGGGTCTGGAGTGAAAGTCTGATAAACAGCAGCTGGGGGAGCTGGGGTTGTTTAGCCTGGAGAAAAGGAGGCTCCAGGGTGACCTTATTGCTCTCTACAACTGTCTGAAAGGAGGCTGTAACCAGGTGAGGATTGGTTTTTTAACAAGTGATAGGACGAGATGAAATGGCCTCAAGTTGCACCAGGGGAGTTTATGTATTAGGAAAACTTTCTACACTAAAAGGTTTGTGAAGCATTGGAACGGGCTGCCCAGGGAAATCATGGAAAAAATGGATGGAATCACCATCCATGGATGTGTTCAGAAGGCATGTGGATATAGAATTTGGAGATCTGGTTTAATGATGAACACCGTGCTGTTAGGTTTATAGTTGGACTCCATGATCTTCAAGGTCTTTCCCAACCTTAATGATTCTATGATTCTAATTGTTGCTGGGTTTCTCAGAGGTAAGTGTTGATTCTGTCATGGGAGATGTAAAAAGTAGGACAATCACTTTTCAGGAACTCATGCAAATACCTTTTACTTTAGATAGAAAAATGTTGTCTGTAATGTGCTATGATTTCTTGTACTGTGTGATGAGTTTCATTGACACATAATAGGAAAAAGCTTTATTGGAAGTATACTAGAATACATCAAGGAATAATTTAAAAATGCTATTGAGCAGGAAACAAAGTGAAGAACATGATGGAATTTGTTCTTTTTTATCCATTACTGAGATATTGTCTTTAAAAAATCCCCAAAAAACAAATATATTTGAAGTGTTGTTAATTTGCATTCAACATGCAAATACATAAAAATACTTACTATACATCTATCAAGGTATTACAGCAATATTT
>VZRH01008147.1:161696-191758 GCA_013397555.1 Urocynchramus pylzowi
ATTTGTAATCCATCTTTTGTGGTATAATAAGGTTCTTGTGGAACACACAGCAAATGTGTGGAATCCCAAAGAACTAGGGATATTTGAAATTCACTTGTGGTCTTGGCAAGATCACAACAGCAGTGAATCCAGTCTATGGATTCCGAAAGGAAAGGTGTTTATTATGAGCAGGAGAGAAATAATTTGACAACATTTAGGATTAGAAGCAGTCCCACTGTGAAAAACTTAGACAATGTTTAAGATAAACTTCTGGAGCATTTTCATCCCCTACTGTTGTCAGGCAAGTCAGTGGAACTAAGACGAATGAGGTGTTTGTGTAGCGAGCATTGTGCTCTTGTTGGTCCCACTGTTCTGAATACACATGCAGATAAATTTTCTGCAGTCTGAATGGGGAGCAGCAGTACCTTCTATCCATACCTTTTGATGGGCATTTGGGTCTATGCTTTCTTCTGGTTTTCACTTTCACCAAAGGCTGGATCCCACAGTGCAGTTTTATGCCTCTAAAACAAAGACTGGCACTTTGGTTGCCCAGAGGTAGAGATGTATCCTTACCAAAAGCTCCATCTTTGAAAGAGATGGATAGTTGAAAATAAAATTATTTCTGGTCTGTTAAATCAACGTAATATTTCTCCTCAGTGGCATCTATTACTTATTATAACCACAAGTATTTCAAACCAGCAATGCTTGAGGTCACCATTCGGTAAAATAAGAGCAAAACCTTGATTATTGTATAGCAAGGAAAAGTGCCAGAAACTGACTGGAATATCTAGGTTTCCATACTATAAATACTGAGTATGATAATTTTAATCCCTTTCTAGTTCTTAATTCTCGAGAACTGAAAAAAACGGCAGTCAAAATAGGTACAACTGCCTTCTCTGGAACTGTCCCCAGTTACTTCTGAACTCTATTTCTATAGCTGTCTAAGTCTGTATTGTCTGAATGGTTTTCAGTGATGGATGTAGATTTCTGGTTTAGACACAGGGAAGGCCATTATTGCATTGCTTTCATACTCAGTGATGATAACTTCACCCCATGTTGTTTTTCCAATTATTTTTGTGTGATACTTGGGTTGCGCAGTGAGTCAATTTTATGAAGTTTGGGAAATCAGCCCACAACATTTTCAGAATTTATCTGTTTTGCTTTCTGACAATCCCCAGTAATCTTGTGGATAGCTATGATTGCTGTCTGTGGTGTGTAGCAGGTGCTTGCTGAGTATAATGCACAAGGGCTTTTTTTTTTTTTTTTTTTTTTTTACTTAGTTTTNGATTGCTGTCTGTGGTGTGTAGCAGGTGCTTGCTGAGTATAATGCACAAGGGCTTTATTTTTTTTTTTTTTCTTTTTACATGAGTTTTGAAAGTATATAGGAGAAAAGAAAGAGCAGTGAAGACCAATTATATGTATTAAAAAACAAAACAAAACAAAAACCCAAACCACAGATTGCTTTATAATGTCAATATATTTTAAAATGGTCTACAGGTGGTATCTTGAATAAAGATATATAATTTTGAGAGACCTGCTACCTCACTGTGCTTGATACAGATGCATTCACCTTTTTCTGTGTATTTAGGAAAAAAATAGTACTACTTTCCCAGGAACAGCGCTTCTAAATCAAATCAAACTTTGTGGAAGTAATATGTAATAATTCACTTACACAGACACAATCAGGCATTGAAATGCATACATTTCAATGGGCAAAATAATTCAAAGTCACAGACTATGTCTCAAAACCATTGAGTAAACTATAAAGCTACACATGTCTGTGTTTCTTAGACCACCTTCTTCACCTCATCTCAAACAAAGCAAGAATGATTCACTTCATATTTGTATCTTAAATACAAAGGTAACTGATTTTTATGTGCTTCCATGCATTTGAAACGGGAAGTATTGCAATATTTTAAAAAAAGTCTATATTTTGTCCATATTTAAATGAGATGCAGATACATTTTGTAGACAGTATCTTCATTCAGTTGAATTGACTGTTTCTTAATTGCAGTTGTTTTGAAGAAAACAAAACCAAAAAAAAACCCAACCAAAAACCAAACCACCCTCAAAACCAGGAAAAGTTTGCACATGGTTTCATAACTTATTAAAAGAGAAATTTAAATGCAATTCATACACTTTAAAACTGAAGGAATAAACAACCACAGTTCTTAGTAGCTATATTCACCATAGGCCTATCTGGTACACACACGATCACATTCCTAATTAATTGCTCCCTGAATATATTTGGTCATTTTTTGTCTCAAGAATATTAGTGCTAAGGTTCCATTTGGAAAAATGTCCTATCCCTGGTGACAGCTAATCACAGACAATAAAATGGAAAATGCAGCAAAGTGACTAATAGACTTGTATGGCATGAAACATCCAAAGGTAAAAATACCAAATAGAAACATTAACTTTGTGAGTTATTGACTTAAGCCCTTAGGCTTAAAGGATTTTTAGAGGGTTATGAGGATTTAGAGATCTCTGTGATTATGTCTTCATTTTATCTAATGTGGCTTTAATTTATGGTTTGGGAGTTTAATTATTAATTAAATATAATCTTGGGAGGTAACACAAATGTATCTTTAATGCCATTTTGTTGGTTTTTTGTTTACATTCCTTCCAATGTAATAATAATCCTTTGGTGCTGGAATACCTGCTATTTATTGATATATTTTAATACTGATTCTGTTATACAGTAGCTATAGACATGGATCCCTAGCTGATACTTTATTGCACAAATTTAATAAACTATTTTCCTTTCCATATAGTAGTGCTGTGCATGAGTAGTCTGATGGTGATTTTGTTTGCATTTTTTCAAGCAAGAAGCTTCGTCATTTTTCTTCTTTTATTTTTTTTTTTATTTTTACAGATGTTATAGTTTATAAGAGACCAGTGCTAAAGATCTGGTGGATTTATTCTAACAAAAAGGCAATCTACACAAGTGAGAAAAAAAATTAGAGTGTGTATACAATCCCACAGCATAGGATAGGCCTTAGAACAATATTGGTTTAAACTGGTCCATTACCTTCTCTGAGAAAGAACGGATAAAAACACCCTTGTGTCTCATTGTCTCTGCTTATGATCAGGCTTGCTTTGGTGCTTTAATATTTCATTAGTTGCTTTGTTTTGGTAGTGTGTTGTTTTTAACTGTAAGGCATATGAGTTGTTCAGCCCCCTGAACACCTCCTGGGAAAGTAGAGCACAAGTTCAGTTATTTGCTGTTATCATGATGTACTCAAACAAAGTGAGTTAAAGCACGTTGTGGCATAGAAATTACACAGCAGAAATAAATATGTAAAGAGTACAAGACATTTATGTCTGTGCTCTGGCTACCTTGTTATTCCTTTAGGCATCTTGTTACTAAATCTAGCTGCCCTCAAGTTTTATAACCCAATTAATTCGGTAACCAGCTTAGTTATATGAACAGACACACTGCATGTCACTGAGCATGAATGTTTTCAGTGGCCTTTGCCTAACTCCTCCTTAAGCAAATCAGGTTGTCCTGTTGGAATCTGAGACATGTATCTGTTGTTTCTGGAGTTTCATGTGGATTATGTACTCCACAAGTTTGTTGTCATAGTTCCCATACAGGCATTTCAGGAGGAAAGGAGTTGATCCTTTGCCTCTTGGATGGAATTTTTTAGAGGTCAGGTGCAGCCCTCTGTTGTAAGTGGCACTTTCACTTTCTGCTTACAAATAACTTCTTTGTGTGTAGTTGATTTCTGTTCTGTTCTGTTCTAGGAAAAATAGGCTAAAATATCTGTTGTTCCATGCTGTCCAATATTCATTAATTTAAAGGGCATACAGAAAAAGACTTCACCCCAAACCCATTTCTAGCAATGACCAGAGTTCTTGAAGTGACCTTGCCCTATGATTTTTACTGGTAGTGGCAGCTGCTGCTTGTGTCTACCATCTGCCCTTTCCTGTAATCACCTGCTTATAATCTACTCAAGGAACATTTATTCTTAAAAACAAGAGCTTATACTAGACAGTACCTGTTGGAATCACCTATATCATTCTAGGCAGGAAAATAGTGCCAAGGAAAGGATAGAGCTTCCATGTTGAGGATGGCCAGGGCAGTGCAGTTTAGGCATAAAAATAAGTTTAGACAGCACTTGTCTGTAGTGTTAGAGAAGAGGCAGGTTCCCATATTTTCCTGCCAGACCAATAAGAGGTTTGGTGATGGGAGGAGGAGGCATTTTATGAAAATTTGACTGTGGTTTTTCTCTACTTTAATAGCTTGGAGAAGGTTTTGGAGTTTGTTTTTTTTTGTTTGTTTGTTTATTGTTTGGTTTTTTTCTGCTTGGTTTTTTTATTGTTTCTTTTATCTTGAATCCTTTGTGTTTTCTTGACTGTATCTGCCTGTAGAAAATGAACATTGTTTGCTTTATTAGTAGGGCCTGAGTGACGCTGCAGAATCTCCATAAAATGTGGTAAAACATTATCTAATTACAGATCAATATGACCTCTGTAACTAATGAAATTTTATGGAACAGAATTGTACTAAAACCTCATTATCCTTGGACCTGACGTAAGTAATTGAATATCCTGATTTGTTCTTGTGGGTGTCATACACTACAGGTAGGAGAAACTGTCAGTCTGCTCTAGAAAGGAATACTTGTAATCTGAAATGTGCATAATGTGGTTTAACTAGACTTACATCATCTGCACTTACATTTCGCATTCTGTGGACTGAAATAGAATTAGGCTGCTCCTTTTAAATACAGGGGTTTTTTTAAAAAAATATCCTAAAAGTATGCAGACTTTTAATGAAGCTTTTAAAGGTTATTTATCAACATGTTTACTTTTATTCGTTATGACCTGGCTTCAAACAATTATTCTGCCTTGTCAAGTTTGTTGTCTGCCTTTGTAAACATCTTGAAATTATAAGGTATTTTAGTCCATCTTTAGAATGGACTCACATATGGCATGTCACTCAGGACTACAGGGATATTGTCAAAGGGAATTACTTTTATTAGTAAGGGAGATCTAACTGTCTAGAAGGTACAGAAAATGCTATTTAATTTCCATTCTCTCAACAAGCAAGTTTTATAAAATAACTATTCACCCTTGAGGTAATTAAAGACCTTTAAAAAGGTTTGGAGAATGGCTCAAGAAAAGTTGTAGTCTTCAGGGTTTAACAACTGCATTTGCTTCTTAGACTTGGGGTTCTTAATCCATCAGATTTTTAACCCAGGGAAGTGTTCATGGCCACTCAAGATTTTATTTCAGCTGCTTTCCTTATGTGGCTGGTATTGCTCGCTGCCCTACCCCAAAGAGGACTGCAGGACTGTTACATTATTTCTCTTTCATGTTCTCTACAGTCATTGATGGTAATGCAAGACAAAAATAGGCTGTAAAATCCATGCCAAAACTGAAAATGCCCCAAGATGAATGTCTTGGCAGAAGGATCTATCTTGTAGTTGGTCTACAGAAATGAAGATAAAAATAGGGCAAGGAAGGCAAGAGACCAGCACTACTGAGGAGGGAACTGCTGCTCAGACTAAAAGAAAAGAAGAAAATGCAGAGGCAGTATAAAGTAGGACAGGTAACCTGGGAAGAGTTTAGAGATGAAGTTCAGTTGTGTAGGGATAAGGGGAGGAAGGTGAAGGCAAAGCCAGAATTGAACCTGGCAAGGGATGCAAAAATTAACAAGGGCTTCTATAGGTATGTCAACCAGTCAAAGAAGGTGTACTTCCAATAAAGAATGCTGGAAAAGTGGTAACAATGAAGTCTGGGGCACCCAACAGCTTTTTTACTTCAGTCTTCAATGGCAACATCTCTTTACAGACTTCTTGAGGGATGGGACAGTAGGATGAGGACTTGGGGAGCAAAGTCCCTTTCTGTAAATAAAAATCAGGTTCGTAATGACTTGAGGAACCTGAATATACAGAAGTCTAAGGGACCCAATGCTTTGTATCCCAGAACCCTAGGGAAATTGGGTGATATAAGTTGCCAAGCCACTCTCCATAGTATTTGGGAAGTCATGACAGTCAGGTGAAGTCCCAGGTGACTGGGAAAAGGGCAATATTATAGCCATCTTTAAGAAGGGTAGAAAGGAGAGCCCTGGGAACTACTGACCTGGATTGCTGAATTCTGCTCTGGAAACCCCAACATAGGAAGGACATGTTGGAGCAAGTCCAGAAGAGGCCACCAATATGATCACAGGGATGGAGAGCCTCTCCTGTGTAGACAGGATGAGAAAACTGAGATTGTTCAGCTTGGAAAAGAGAAGACTTTGAAGTGACCTAATGCTGGCCTTCCAGCATATGAAGGAAGCTTACAAGAAAGATGGAGAGAGACTGTTTACAAGAGCATGTGGTGAATCTAAACCCACAAGAAGTGGTTTTAGATTAGATACTAGTAAAATGTTCTTCTCTGTGAGGGTGGTGAGGCACTGCAACAGGTTGTCCAGTGAAAAAAAAGTTATAGAACATTGGCCAGCACTGGGAGTTCTCTAGGCCAGGCTGGATGAGGCTCTGAGCAACGTGGTCTAGTGGGAGATGTCCCTTCCCCTTGTGGGGAGTTAGGAACTAGATTATCTTTAAGGTCTCTTCCAACCCCAGCTATTCTATGGAGCTGTGATTCTTGTGTCTACCTTGCTTTTGTCTTATCTTTCATATGTTCCTGAAGTTTTTTAGACAGTTGGTACTGTCCAAATTCCTTTCTTGTTTTAAAATACTTAACCACTTACATGTCACAATTTTCAGCTCTCCTTTTCATTCTTTTTCTCTTTTGCACTTACCATATTATGTCAAAAGGTTGTTCTTGATAAGTGCTAAACAAACACTGAAGAAAAGATTATACTTTGGCTGTCTTTTGCAAGCAATGTGGTAAATCCTGTTTATAGTAGCTATGTTTGTGTTCCAAGCCATCAATTAGTATAAAAACTGCCAAAACTCATTTTTGCTTTAGAAATATTAATCCTGTTTCTGGGATTTTGCCTCTGTCTCTGGGTTTATATAAAGGTGACACAGAGCTAGTAAAATGCCTGCTGCTCACTGCCTATTGGATTATCCTTACCTTTAAGTAATGGTGAGTCTCTCAGAATATAGGACCATGAAGACACATCTTGAAGGGTCTCATTTCTCATTGCAAAATGAGAGATACTTTCAGTACCTCAGTTCAATTTTCTCTTGGCTTCATTTTCAGCTTTTGCAGGCTTTCTTTAATGCACTTATGCTGCCAGTTCTATAGCTGTTTAATATTTCAATTTATATCAGTATGAAAAAGTGGAATTTATACTCTCATTATTCAGCACTTGTAAATATGATTATGTGCTTTGTTTCCATAGGGAGGGAAAAACTCTGTGCTAAAACTGTCCTTTTGGTGGTAACAGAATTGTACAGGTCTTACTGCATCAGTGAAAAACAATTCTGTACACACTTTTTGTGTATACAGAATTGTTTAAATTGTGCATATGAATTAATGAAATTTTGTTTGTGTGTGTGCAAACTGTATTATTTCACAGTCCAGTTTGTTTTCATTTCAAATAAATAATACTTTGTTTGCTGATAACAATGTTGTATGCTACTGATCATTCCATTCTGATGATGGATTCCAAGGATAAAATGCTCTGTGATTTCTTAGCTGAAAATAGTAAACTTGTTGTGCTGTCCCAAGATTGTCCACACAATGGAAGTTCTTCTGATATCAAACTTTTGCTTCATCACCTTTTATTGTCTGTGTTTTTCAGAACTGAGTTCCAAAGTACAACTTCAGAGATATTTCTCTGTCCAAGGGCTCCCATTCACCATCATAGGGATTGTGCACATTGTTTTCTTAGGGCAATGATGGATTTTCAGTGTTCAGATAATTTCTAATACATGAGTATTGCTGAATGTACACCTCTGCTATTAATAGGTTTCTTGGTACATTAAACACTTTATCTGTTTTACAGTTTACATTAGCTGGAAAAAAATCATTGCTTCCTTAAGTTTATATTTATAGAAGAGAATCATTTATTAAAATATTTTTAGAGTAGGTCTTATAGATAGAAATTCTGATACAGCTATTAATAGAAGGTGTTTTGTTTTTTTTTTTTTTTTTTTTTTTAATTGAACTTCAAGGGTGAGATACACCTTTCTAAATATATGTGAAGTTTCTGAAACAATTATTTTCTCAGTTGTATAGTTTCTGGCAACCTGCATTATAAGTTAAGGATGAAGAGAAAATATATTTTTATCCATTTGCTTAAACAGAAATTCTACTTGGTTTTCTAAAGGCATTTGTTGTGGTAATAGACCAACTTCCATGATGTTCCAGTGTGTGTGAAGTCTGTCTCAAAAATTGTGTTACGGAGAGAAAAAAGAAGAGAGGGAAGACATGCAAATATTAAGTCCATACATTGAGACCTGTGCTCAGTCTGAAATGCTTTATATCATGGTAAAATATAAGAAAACTTGTTATACTAGTGGTTTTTTCCTTATTTTTTTTCAGTTCCTGATATACCTGTAGTATTACCTTTGTATCATTAATCCAGTTTTCTTAGTCAGATTAATAGTGCTTTTGCATCATAATTGTTCTTGTCTGGAAAATGTTATCACAACACTTGCCACTGTATAAACAATAGCCATAGAAATCTACGTATTTAAAAAATGTTTTGTTTTAATAAATTTATGAATTTATCCCATTTCTGTGTTTTTTTGTTTGCTTTTTTGGTCTTTTTTTTTTTTTTTTTTTTTTTTCTTTTGTAAGATCCAATTCTGTCTTTGTGCACTTGCTTCCTCCTCACTGGTGGGGCAGTGAAAGCAGTAGAAAATACCTTGAGGCTGTTCAAGGGCTTCTCAGCAGTAACAAAAACATCTCTCTGTTAGCAACACTGTTTTCAGCACAAATCCAAAGCATAGCGCCATAGCAGCCACTGTGTAGAAATTAACTCTATCCCAGCCTAAATCATTAGAGATAGGAAGTCCCAAGACCTGCAACACTCCAGATAAGCTAAATCTATGATCATAATGTGATTCAAGATCTGTGAAAATGTAGATTTCACTGAAACACCTTTCATTTTTGTTGGCTTTAGTGAAAATCTTGGGCACACTACACTTGCTATTCTGAACCTGGAATAGATGTCAGATATGAAACATAAACAGCTTTTCAATCTGTAAAGGATTGATTTATGGTATGCAATTTGTCCTTAAGGGAAGAATGTATAGTGTTACTTAAGTGTCCATAGATCAGTGTAAAGTAGGGTCTCTGCATTTAAAAAATAAAAAAAAATTATTAGGAATTTTCCCATTAAATAGACATTATTTTTTTATATATACCATATCTATATAACACAGTTAGTGATGCTTTTTTCAGACATTTTAAGAACAGCAAGGATCACCACTGGGTATTTGGTTTTGCTTCAGCCTGACAGTAGATAGCATTTTTAGCCAATAATTCCTGTGTCAAGCAAGTAATGGCAGATTAGTAAGGCGTGCTCCTTCTAGGAGGACACCAGATCTTGTTTCCAAGACTTAGAATGAAAACTGTATTGAATTCTTGAGAAGATGATAGTTTCAGACTTCAACATATATAAACTAATTTTTTATTTGAATCTGCTTGGCTTTGGTGTACAGATACTGGATGTTAAAACTTTATTGTTTATCAGATAATGATTATTTTACAGTAAGGAAGTGAGTTAATCTCAATTACATAGTCACTGGATGCACCTTATCTGCCTTCAGCTGGATCTATATTGCACTGAGAAAGGGAGATAAAAATCGCTATCCATACATCACATATTCTATAGTTTGCATGTTGTGACCTTAAAATGTGCCATCATATTGTGTGGGTGCTGTTTAGGAACAGCTGTTTGTGACCAATTCCATTTCTTTAAGTGAGATAGATTACAGAAACAGCTGGCTATCACATTATTAGAGATTAAGTCTTAAAGACACTGCAATTAAAATAATTACGTTATTGTTTCTTTCTGGCTGCAGAAATGCTTCTGGGGCTATGGAGATTAGTCTTGTTCACAGTGACTCTATTTTTAGAAATGACTGACTTGTTTAAATGGTGAAAGAAAAATATGCATCTTCAGTATTGCTTTTGTAGTAGAATCATTGCTTGAAATAATTTTTTCTTCTTTGTTTCCTGTTTGACTGAGGAAGCCTGCCACCCTTGGAGCACTTTTAAAAGTCCATGCTCTGGGCAGGTGTAGAGCCATTGAGAACTGCAGGTCAGGAAGCTTTGACTCTTCTCTGCTTCCAGTAAAGTGAATGAAATGCTGTACAGAATTTGAATTGTATTATGAGATTGTCAGTGCTATCTTCACCATCACATTAGTTTTAATTGATGTCAGACCTCAGGTACTTTCACTAACAGTCATGAGGAAACTTATCTTAAAGCTTACATAATCACTCAGCCACCATCCTCTTCTGTGCTACTCATGGGGACTGAGTCATCCCCCCAAAATAACACCACAGAGATCATGTCTCTTGCATCCTCGGAATTCTTCGGGACAGCTGTGTTGTTTGATTTTTGAGTATAAGTGAAAGTATTGGACACACAGCTCTCAATATGGATAGAGGCGGTTTTCTTTACAGAGCCAGGCAATTTACATTTCCCTTAGGAGCTTTGTCTTCAGCTTTACCTCTTGTTTTATTGTTGGTACAGCCCAAGACAGTCTGTAGTGTGCCTCAGAGGGAGAAGGTGCAGGCAGAGTGTTTTCACTCTGGTTCCAGACAGTGAATAAATTATTTGATTGTTCCCTGGAGAGCGAAGCGGCATGGCCTGCCAGCGAGCTTCGAGTCGCCCGCAGGACCTTGGGAGTGGGACCAGATGGGCTGGGAACCCGCCCAAGGCCCGGCTCCCGTGCGCGGGCTGCTCCCCCAGCCTGCCCGCTGCGCCCCCAGCTCCCGGCCGAGGAGCATGAGGATCTGCTCCAAGGCCGGCCCCTAAGGCCAGCCAGCGTGTGAGCCTATTTCTAACAGGCTAACTAGGCCCTTGGGTCTTCTGGCCATACTTAGTGCTTTCTGGAACAGCAAGGGAGAGATAAATCATTTATAGATGGGAAAGCTGCTGCTTCTCTGGACTGGTACGAGAGGCTGGTTCTAAAGCCCTTGTCAGTCACAAGTGATGCTGAAAAGTGCTGCAATGTCATGATTTCCTGTTCTGAATTCTGATGTAGGGGGTCTTATTAGATAGTCTGGAGGGGAAACAGAAAGTAACGAGGACAAAAAAAAAATCTTGCCAGTAAAAGAGATGGCAAAGGCTTTTTGAATAACCATCACAATTTTTCAGATGCAAAATGTCAGCCTTCATTGTGTCTATGTTAATAGGCACACTTTAGCTTGACTATTCAGATTAGAGAGTGTTTATTTGTTTGTAGCTCTGAACTGTGGCAGAAATATGGGATTAATATTTAGCTAGTGCAACTGTAATTCCTCATCTGATGAAAGTAAAATTATAAGGAATGAAAGATATTTTACTAACTGGAACTATTTTCCCTTGCCGTGCTAAAAGTCAGTCTTCTACCAAGGCCCTTTTCACAGGGCTCCCTCATATGACCTCTGCTTGCATCTGAGTTACCAAAGAGCTTTGGGTAAGTTGGTATGTGAATGAATGTTCAGAGAATGGGACCTTCTCCAGAGCAGAGACATGAACATGGATGGTGGGCAGAAGGTATCTACGTAGTCTGGCTACTTCTGTCTGGCTTCCCAGGTATTTCCTTCCCACAGCAAGCAAACTTTTGAAGATGGTTGTATTAGGTCTGGCTGAGGTGTTCATTTTCCCATAGCAGCCCTCACAGTGCTGTGCTTGTGAGGTTCCTAGAAACCTGCACTGGTTCCTAGAAAGAGCTACACACAGCATACCCAGTGTTTTGGCTACTGCTGAACAACACTGGCACACCATCAGTGATGTGTCTCAACATTCCCCCCCCTGCCCCCCCACCCCAGTATCAGAGGGCTGGTGGGCAAGAACCTGGGAATAAAACCTCTGTTTAATTTGGCATCAAGCCAGCTGATGCCAAATTAAACAAAGGGATATTCCATACCATATGACATCAGCTCAGATATAAAAGCTAAGAGAGGGAAGATAAATGGGAGAGTATTTGTTATTTACAGTGTTTGCCTTCTGAAGCAACCACTCTGCATGCAAAAGCCCTGCTTCCCGGGAAGTGTGTGAACATCGCTTGCTGATGGGAAGTAGAGAATAAACTTTTTTTTTCCTCTTTGCTTATATGCACACAAAATTTTGCTCTTGTTTTAGTAAACTGCTTTATCTCCAACTAGGAGGTTTTTTCCATCTTATTTTCTCTCTCCTGTCCAGCTGGGAAGGGGAGTGGTAGACTGGCTTGGAGGGCATTGGGTGTCCAACCAAGGTCAACCCACCAGAACGGTGTATACAAAATAGATAAAGCAACAGCTTAAATAACTGTGACACCAAGTCAAATTATTGAACAACAAAATTTCAGAAAGTGCAGTCAGAAATAGTGGAGGCAGTATTTAATGATGGAGTCAAAGCACGTGGGAAATAAATGCTGGTTCCACAAGTCACAACAAAATTGCATGGGAATGCAGTAGTAGAGCTATTCTTAAAATTCTGCTGCTATTTCTGAAGACAGGGAACAGTTTTGCTCCAATTAGGCTAAAATGAAATAGATGCCTAAGACAGTATGGTGAAAACTGTGGATATGTTCTGTAATTATCCAAGGATAGTCATATTTAATAATTATTGAAGTAAACAGTGGAAAATATTTGAAGTGCTCCTGTGCAAGAAGCCACATAACATATGGCAGTCATCACCAAGGCACAGTTGAATGACTGTAGGAGGACTGTGAATGACACATTTTGTGTCCTTCTAGGATAGCATATTTTCTTTATACATATTCAGTCCTTTGGGTTTTTATGGGATTTGGATCCTAAATATCAAGTGTGGAGTGAGCAGTGAAAAGTCTTAGAGGCAGAAAGGTGCAGGTGCATCATTTGCCATGAAGTGTTCTAAGGCTTGTTAGAACCAACGTGGGCAAGCTGGAGTGTAGCACATCTGTGCTGTACAGTGGGTTCATGGGGAGAAACCTTAGGGTTAATTCACAGATGCATGCTACAACACAGAACAGGTTAGGCTGAACATGACACTGCCTTGGTGTGATCAAGGACCACGTAAGTTTGTTGTGTGTCTTTACCACTGTACTATATAGCATGCAGAAGCATTCTCTAAGAATGTAATAGATTTGGAACTATTCAGGATCCTTGAAGGAGCTTGGGTATCCACCTAATAACATATGTAAACTAGATGTTCATTGATTCAGTATTACTGCATTTATTGCACTGCGATTTGTCCTGGCTGATTTTTTTCTTAAGCTGGCAAGTGTGCAACATTTGCAGAATGGCTTTGAGTACAGAGAAGCTGCAATATTTATACTGAGACTGGTTTTAAATATAACAGGACTTTATGTTCTCTCTCTTTCCACCAGTCGATCTCCTTCAGCAATGCATCCAGTGGATGTACAATTGTCTGTCTTTCACTATTTACCCATCTCACCCACTCAGAGCACCTCTGTAAACCTGCTTCAAATCCCAACCTGCTGTGCCTCATTCCCTCTCCAGGCAGGTACTTGGCTCCTGCTGAGGTCGTGTGTGTGCTGAACAGCCCACTGACCCTGGCAGTGACCTCAGTGGTGATGTATTGTCTCTGTGAGCAGCATCTCCTGCCTGGTTTTCTGATCCTGAATAAACCAAAGCTCAGACACAAACTTAGGCACCCCTTTATGCACCAAAAAGTCTTTCAGCAAAAATTTTCATTTTTTCTCATATGTAGATAGCTTTTAAGAAGAGATTTTTTTTTTTAAAGCTGTTAAACACAGCCTGTTTCCTCAGAGAGCATAGATGCAGGGATCTGAGGAAAATCTCTTTTTGATTATTTGGTAGTCTTTTGTGACACAGGGAAGACTCAGTTTAAAAATGAGAATCATATCATCTGCTCAAAAGAAAAGAAAACATGAATGAAAACGCAAGGGAGCAGCACTTCACCTACCTTAAAAATGTGAATAGTCCTCTCTTGTTGGGTTCACCTCATTACAGATTGAGTTTATATTCTTTTTGATTTATGTTGGTTACTTTGGAAATAGTCTTTTATGTATTGCCTTCCTTTTAGACAGAAGTCTTTCCTCCCTCGGGTAAAACTTGAATTCTATTTTTCTGCAAATGCTGACAAGATAGGAAGTAGTTCATACTCGGGTGAGCCATTTTGCTCTTTATCCATGATATCATGGTGTTCTTGCAAACCTGAAATACTATTTTAGAGCATGCTTATAATAAAGGAAGGAGTGCTCAGAACTCTCCCTGCAGTGACCTGTTGCCTTTGGCAAACCTAATTTAAAAAGGCTGTGAACGCCTTTTCTTGAGAGGCTCTCTCTTCTTTCAAAAGAACATGTTAATCAAGATGTGATGCTACTCATTTTTTGGCAGAACTCTCTTTTAGATGTTCCTGGTGTTGAAAGGGTTTTCCTGCTTTAATAATTTGCAGCTTTTGAAGGTTTTTCTTATCTCAGTTAGATGGAATGTCAGACATAATTTTTTTAACCAAGTGGTTGGTTATAATAAAGAAAAAAGCATTTTGTTTTCAACCTTTAATTTTAAACTGTTGTATAAATAGAAAAGGCTAAGTCCAACTGTTTTAAAGTTTAAAAAAATCCTATTTTGTTTTAACTCTCTAAAGAAAGCATTTTAACAAAACTGGTTCCCTTTCCCTTGAAATCTAAATGTTGATTGTAGCACACAAAACAAAGGATTCTCAAGAAGAGTTTTAGTTTGGACTGTCTGATTTAAGTTAGGATAATCTGTGCTGGGAATTTCTGGTGATGGGGTACTAAGCAAGGCGTAAGTAATTCTAGGTTAACGGGTTTGGCACTGTGTGTGGCAGTGATTTGAGAGAAGCCTTCTCAAGATGTGCCTCTGGAACCACAGCCATGTAATTACTTGTTCATTGCTTAGGAATAATGCTTAGGATACAAGGCAAGGAATAAAGGATAGTTGAACTCTTGGGTATAGGACAGCTAGAAAACTTGTTTCAATTCCGTGTTGTAGGTCTACTTTTTATAAATTAATGGACATCAATGCCAAGCAAAAATAAATAAAGAAAACCCAAAAGACTTCTAAAAATTACTTCTAGTAATTATCACTAAGCATTCTCTGCATCACTACAGAGAATTTAACAGTATGAATACAGAAGTAAATTCTATTAAAATCTTTCTGTTGTAGCTTTCAGTAACCTTAGTAATGACCAGAGTATGAATTCCCTCATCATCGTAGTACACTATACTGGCAGTAGTATGATAGTAGATGTTGGCAGCCGGTCTTCAAACATGCAGCAGATAAGCAGGGAGTTGATGAAGGTCAGTTATTCTGTAGCTATTAACATTGCCAAGTCACCAAGCTTTGTGCTACGATTCATGAGGTATGGCAGTGATTTCAGGGAAATCTTTTCGGTCTCCTCAAGACACGTTTCTGGAACCATAGCACAATAGATACAGAAGCAGCATATGTCCAAGAGGGAGGCAGTTGGTTGCCATAGTGAATGTAAATGCTGAACTGGTGTTTGTCCTCAACTAAGCTGCTTTAATGTTTTTACTCACTATAGATGTTCTATGTCTTTCCATAAATAAAAATTACAACATGATTTTTCTTTGTCTTCCTATTAAATCAGATTTTAAAGACTCTATATTCTGTGGGTTTTGACTATTCATGTGTATTGGGATGAATTATTGGTGTATTTTTTTCCACTGACTGATCTGTGTGATTTCCAGCACAGTTAATGATGCAGATCTTTAGCCCTGATAGAAAAGAACATGGAACAGCTGTCACCACATAGCTGGGTCTGTGCTCCCTGGTTCCTGCCAAGACCAGAAGAACAAAACTGCTGAGTTTATGCCTGTTACTTATGACCCAGATGAGGTTAAAAGTGCTGCCAGTGATTGTGCTAGTAGCAGGGACCTGAGGTGACAAAGGAGTTGTCATAGAAACTCCAAGGGATGAAAATTCTAACTTTGTTTTTCGTGCTCAAATTTAAATTTCTGATCAGGCTTCCTGGTTAGATTTGACCTTTGGAACAACGTCTCTATCTCTGTTTTATTGTACAGGGGAGCTATATCTGTAGGTTGTTTCATATCTCCTGTAATCTTGTTTCACCTTTGAATTGTGGGTAACCTGATGAGTGCTGCTGTCAAGGTTCCCTGAAAATGTCACAAACAAAAGAAATAAAAATACCTTGGCTAATGACTGGTGCCTGCATATCCTGCCTTCCTACCTTTTCATTGTCCTTGTGTCTCAATGTCTATTAGGTTTTATGTAAAAGTGTTTCTGAAAACCAAGTACTTGACTAGGAAAAGAGTAAGACAGCAAATTTTTTTCCACAGTTTTGTAAATTTATCATGTCTGTTTCTTTTCCAGTGTGAAGGTTTGGAATTTAGAGGACAGAGATTTTCTTCTCCTCAAGAGAAACAGAAATGCTATTTCAGTTCAGAAATATTTGGTGTGGTTCAACTTCAGTTGTTCTCACAGCCTCATATCCAGCTGCATGGAAACTGATAAGCATTCAAATTAAACACAAATACAGATTCTATTATTTAATACCCTTCCTTGAGTCTCTCATCAGGTTTCAGTGGTTCTGTGTCAAGGGGTGTATTTTTTTTGTTCTTGTTTTCTTGTTGGTTTTTGATTTTTAATAAAATATTTAGCCTTCTTTGTTCTTTATTTCAAGAGCAAATCTAAATAATTTCATCTTGAGGCACTTGTCTGACAAGGCATTAATGTCCCACTTTTTACTGGGCTGTTTTAAAATCTTACCCCCAAAGAATCCAAGTATTTACTACAGTTAGGCTTTCTTTGTTTTGTTCCAGTGTGGTCCTGAAGGCTTTCTGGCTTTGAGGGATTTGTCAAGGTTAAATAAAGGGAGAGTGATTTTCAGGCATTGTGTTGCACTGTTTCTGAAGACACTGTGTGGATGTTTTTGTTTGTCAGCTTTGTAACTGCTTTTGAAATCTCTCTTCATGTTTGTCCTGAGCAGCTGTATTAAAAGGCTGAGATAAACTTCATTACAATGAAATATTGGCAAGATGGAATATTGGAAGCAAGAAAAAATTAAAAGAATAATCTCAGTGTGTCTTGGGATAATGTTCACCTTGTAAAATTTTGCTTCTCTTTTGTCACTTTAAACTGATTGAATGTGGTGGTTACAAAAGCTCCCTTAAACTTTCAAGCCTGGTGAAATCATTTGAGAGTGCTAGCTTGAAGAATTTGGTTATGAAAATGAATGACTATCTACAGATGGACAAAAATATTTTGTGATGCAGATGTTCTTCTTTCACTGCCTTTCACTGTTGTCTCTGCTATATTTCAAGGGTACAGATGATAAAGAAATTTTGCTCTTTAATGAATATCACTGGGCTGTTTTCAGTCTTTTGGGGAAATGGAAATCTCTGCTTTCAGTAGAGGGATGTTTGATGCTGTGAATGCAAGTGGTGAATGCAAGTGGGAGTCTAAAATTGCTAATGGGAATCTTCTGTGAATTACCCGTATTGATGTAGACATGAGCTAAATCACATATCCTTAAAACTGTGACTTGACATAGATTCTCAGAGGAATGTGCATATAACTGCATAAAATGCCTGGAAAAGAAAGACTTTGCTAGGATGCAGAAAGAAAAGTACAATGAAAGTAGGGTTGGTAGAATGAATTAACTCACCTCAGTGCTTTATACCCTGCAGGCTCTTCATAGAAACAGTTGCAAAATAAAAGTATTGAAACTTATTATTATAGATGGTACTATAGAGTTGAAACCTGGGAATAATTTAGTCTCAAAGAAATTCTGAATTCTTCCGTGTTAATCCAAAGCAACAAAGTATTCTAAGTTAGCCAGCCTCAGTTGAAGATCTATATATAGCAAGCTGCCTCACAAGCCTTTTTATTTTCTCTTGATCCCACTAATGCTGAAAATGGAATGAAAACAGCTGTTATTTTGTATTTAAACTTTTAATTTGTAGTCCCAAGGTGCAAAGGAAGATAAGAATTAAGAAAAAAAAGGAAGAGATTGGGACTGCCCAGGAGATTTGTTTGAGTTTTGGGATTTACTGATTCATAGATACAAACATAGTTGTAATTGTCAGCTGTGCCAACTGATGTTTTTAATGTCTGTTTTGGGGACTCTAAATTAACACTTCACATTTTTCTTATGAGCAGCTTTGTAAATAAACGTTTTTGTCCATATTTTTTGAGCAACATGAACACTTTAAAAAGCTGTTTGAGGCTACTTGAGCCTCACAGTCCGGATTAAAAATATTTGGGTTTTTTTTTTTTTTTCTTCTCCTCTGTGTAAGGGTTATTTTGCCAACATTTTGAAATTAGGTGAGTATATTGCCTTTTTCTTTAAAATAAACTCATCTGAAGAATCTCTGTTTTATTTATAGATTTTATCCCTAGTTCTTAATCAAAATATTTTCTCTGTCTCACCAATACCCAGTTCTTTTCAAAACAGATATCAAAGTCTGAGTACAGATCGAGGTTCTTTCCATTTTTCAAACCTGACTTTTGTTGGGGTATGTATAAAACTGGTATCAAGGTCATCATAGGTACAACTTCTGCAGTTCTCCTAAACTTTATGGATTTCTTCTTGGAAAAGCTTTCCCATGATTATATATTCAGTTTTGATAGCAAATAGGCAGTTTGTGGAAGTTTCCTTTTCTAGGCCATCAGGAAGCCAGCTCTGCTCTGTCTTTTCAGTGTTTGTAGGAAGGTAAAATGTGTTAAAAGTCAGCATGTATAATATTTCAATCTTGTCAAAAGATTAAAAATTTAAAATATAATTTCATTTGTTTTTAAGAAACTGTTTAATGTCATCAATTTCTGGCATGCCTAGAATTATTCCTTGATTTTTTTCATTTCAATTAGGTTGTGTTTCTGGCTAACACTGGATAAATAAATGAGTCAGATGAGTGTGCTTGTGGCGATGAGTCAAGATTTCTGTCTGGAATGCAGGCTCAAGAGAGCAGGAGGATAGTGGTGATTTTAAAATGATTATTAATGTGTTAATGAGTGAAACTCACAACTCTTTTCATCTGAATCAAGAAAGACCTGTCAGATAGTAATGTATTTTTGGTTTTATCCTACTTAGGCAGAATTGGACGTGCTAGTAGCAATGTGCTCTTTATGCCTCCCATATTCTTTTTATGATATTTCATTCTTTATAGAAAACTGAAAATTGGGGCAAAAAACATTACATGCTGCTATAAATGATTGATTTCTTGGTCTTGACAATCCAGAAGGGATCATTTGTCAATTTATATGACTCAAAGGGCAAAAGTAGCTGAATTTGCATTTTAATATAGCTGCCATTTTGTATGGCACTCAGGTCCCTTTAAATAATACCTTTCCTTTTGGTACTAAATGGAAGATTCCATTAAATTCTGTATTTGCAAGGCTATCCTGATGAAAAATGAATACATTAATATATACATGTGAACATGTGAGTGGATATAGTTGTGAGCTTCTATGTAATGTGCATAGCAGTGCATTCTTCAATAGACAAATAACAATGCAGATGAATTTTTTTGTTTTTTCCTCGAAACTATGAAAAAGACACTTTCACAATTTAAGATTGCATGAATACATAGCTCATCTCTTGTATTTATATAAGCTCTACAATTAATCTGCACACACTGATTTTCACTTTGCAGTAGTTAATTTCTTCACTGAAGACTGATGCATGTAGATGTGTGGAGTATTTTCCACTTCCTAAATGTGGTATCGGGAAAGCAAATTCTCTTTTTTAGGAACAAAGTTTATAGAGATACAAATCTTTTTTTCTCTATTGGTAAAACTCAATATGAAAATATTTTCTGGCATCTGATGTCTGCATATGTTATGATAGTATAAGTAAAAGTGGTTTTGCTTTTACTTACTTGAATGGAGGTGTGGAATCTTCATGCTTAGAGGTGTTCAAAACTTCACTCAAGAAGACTTTGAGCAAATTAGCTTATGTTGAATTTGGATCTGACATCGTAGCTGTCCCAGCTTTGAGTAGTAGTTTACTAATACTTCAGATTCTCCCTTACAACCTTTGCATGACTGTTGAAAAAAGAAAAAAAAACTGGAAAAAAAAATCAAAAGGCTTATAAAAAGCTTGAAATCTTGCTTTGTGTTTACATTCAATAGATTTTTAGCTTCTTTCATGCGCTTTTTTTGGCAAATATACAAATTCTTGGGTTTAAAATGCACTGCAAAGGAAAGTGAGTATTATTATTTCTAAGTCAGTTATTTTGTGATAGTTTTCTAAGAAAATAAGTCTTGCCTTTGGTGACAGTAGGTAAGCATAATTTCTTTGTAACAAACATAATTCTTGAAATTAAATCACTCTTGATTTCCATCTATGCAGCCATCCAAGATACCATGTACAAAACTGTGTTGCACTGTCTCAGTGATTTATTCCTATTTCTGTGATAGTAGAAATAAGACTCTGAAAGAAGATGGTTTTTCCAGATAATATAGGAAGGCTCTGAAAAACAACTGTAAATTTTATCTCAATAAAATTTTCTGTGTGGTGAATTAGTAACCAAACATGCTCCATAGGAACACAGAATGCGTTGAAAATGTTTTCTGATGTTTTTGTGGTTAGAACAAACATGTAATACACTCTCAACATTTAGCTGAGACTGTATAAGACATGTTTGGAGGTCAGCATTGCAAAGATTTCAAAAGATGTGGCCTCAGGTCTCTGTGGGCAGGTAGTGTGAGACATGCAACAAGATTCTACTCTTTAAAAGCTGCAGGGGAGCAAAAAAGTACCTTGATAGGTACAGCTTAACAAAAAGAGAGGGGCAATAAAGCCAGAACTCCTTTGTCAAAATAGGAGGTGAAGGAAGCACAGTCTATGGGAAAATGTCATCTGAGTGCTTATTTGAGTTGCCAGCCTTTGTGTATTTTGAATCTGGGTCCTGGAGAATTAAACAGGTCTAAGTTTCTCTTCTGTGTCACTTGAAGTAGATAAATGAGTCTCTGATGCGAGAAACTAAGTGCCCCTGAGACATGGAAGGCACGGGGGCAGGGATCCTGCAGAGGGTAATCTTCAAATAACCCTGCTGGAAGATGCTGTGTTGACAAAGGAAGACAGCAGATATATTGGAGGTATTCTGTTGAAGTGGAAAACCGAGTTAGTAGATGCAGCAACTCGTTTTTCTGCAGGTTGAGTTGGAAACATGGAGACATACAAATAATGTCACAGATTCCAGCTCCCTTGGACTGTCAGCAAAGGTCAACATGCACACAACTGCGATGCTGTTAGTGAAGCATGTATGAAACTGATTCCAGCTGATGGGGAGAGGAGGACTGAAGAGGTAGCAGTGTTCTTACAAGGTGTATGTCTCAGTGCTGTGAGCTGCTCAGATCCTGCATACCAGTACTATCCAGATATCATAAGATAGAAAGAAATAAAATTTGAGTAAAAAGGACAAAATAATGGTATTGACAAGTTCCAGTTAAATAGGTCATGTAGGAAGACACATGTCTCAAACCAAGTGTCTGACATATGACCTTTGATCAGGGGAAATCACAAGGAGAAATCTCAGACCATTTACTATTTCATATGGTGACAGGAAAGAAATTGCATGCTACATTTAGGTAAAATGAACAAAGTCTGCTAAGACTGAAGCCACATTCTCTTTGTAAGTGTGCCTATTTAAGGCTATGATACAAGGTAATTGTCTGTGCACATTGTATCTGTTATTAAGAAAGGTCTCTGTTAATGGAAACTTGCAAGCTTCTGTTTCAGCATTTCACTTTCCCCTTAGGAATTCCATTATATTGGTATATTAATGATAGAAAAGAATAATAAGTGGAAATTTTCTTGTGGACACTTAAAAATAAACTAGAGAGTCCATTTGTTACTGTGTATATACTTCTTCATGAAGATATATGTGCTCAAGTTACTACTTTTATAAGACAAATCCCTAAAATTCAAGAAAAGCAATGATGCAACACAGATAAAGTGCATAAATATAATGAAATTACCAAAACTATATTCAGGAGACATTGTCCTTAATATAAAACTCTATTAATTCAGTAAATGAATAGAGGGTTGTACTCACTTCATTGAGCAGGAGGCAAAATTACAGAAAAAAGTCATTGTGAAACTGGGTCAGTGGAATCTTATGAAGATTAAAAATGAACAATAGAGCTGAATTAAAAAGAACCTTAGTTCCAAATTATGATATTTACGTCTTAATTTCTGCTTCAGCTCCTCATTTCTGACTACCAGACAACAGGGAGTTAAGAGATGCAAAGATGTCTTGGAGACAGGATTTCTGAAATAATTTAGAGGTCCATGAAAACTAAGGAGAGCATGATTAAAAAAAAACCCCAAAACCCCGATCTTGAGACAATTGAAACTTTATTAGTGTTTTTTACTAACTTTAGAAGCTGTTAATCATAGTGGACTAAATCCTAGACTCAGAATCACTCAGATTAGAAAAGACCTTCAAAATCATTGAGTCCAGCTATGCATGTAACACTGCCAAGTCCACCACTAAACCATGTCCTTAACTGCCATATCTGCACATCTCTAAAATGTCTTTAGGGATGGTGACTCAGCCACTTCCCTGGGCAGCCTCTTCCAATGCTTAGCAACCCTTTCGGTGAAGAGATTTTTCTTAATATCCAATCTAAACCTCCCCTAAAACCTCCCCTGTTGAAACTGAAGGTTGGAATGGGAGAAGTAACTAGAAAGTATTTAAGCAGTGAAGGTAATTAGGAGGGAAATTACAGAAACAACAAAGTCAGTGGGTTACCTGCTGCTTTCTGTGCAGTTATATTTGGTGCCAGAACATGGCTGGCTGCATGTTAGTCCAGCACATCAGTCTCATCTTCTCAATTCTATTCACTAAATATTCAGAAACCCAGATACAGGCAAATAAAAGCAAGGCAAGAGAAAACTCCCAGGGTAGGGAAAGGGGTTGTTTTATTAAAGGAGACTTAAGAGGATGTTCCTGCACTCTGCAGGAGTCCCTGCCTGAGGGTGCCTGTGTGGAGCCAGTGAGGGTTGGGCAGCTCTGCCCTCTCCCAGCCGTGTCCATCAGCTTTTCTGTATTGGGTCACCTCTGAGGCACAGGTACTGAGCTTTTTTGGGGTACCTGTGTCAAATACAGGTCTCTGTGTGTTGGTGAGTCAGGAGCTGCTTACTGGGTTTGCTATTCAGCACTTGGGTAGAAGCTATGTTTAAAAATATATCAAGTAACTGCAGAGAAGCAGGGTTTAAACAAGCCAGTTTTGGCTCAAGAAAAGATTTTTTGAAAACTTAGGAAGAAAAAAAAAAAAGTGGGAGAGTACAGTTCTGAAACATTTTTTAATGAGGGAAGGAACAAAAGACAGTTCAAGATGTGTTTGTACAATAGTCTTGGGCACATGGTGTGACTCTTGGGGATGGTCAGGGCCAGAAGTTGGACTCAATGATCCTTGTGCATCCCTTCCAACTCAGAATATTCTGTGATTCCATGAAAAGCTCACCTTTTGAGGTGGTGCTTGGGATAATAAGAAGCTGGACTTGACAGTGGCTTCCTTCCATCCCTGTGACCTTTGCAACCTACGTGTGAAGACATGCTGTGCACAAAGAATACTGGAGCAACTGGAGCTGATAAAATAAATCATTAGTATTTCACTGCCTCTGTGGTGGCTGGAGAGAATTTGTTCCAGAGAGCCCAGCTGAGGGAGTGTATCTGTTCTTCTGCCCAGTTGTGGACCTGGAGGCACCTAAATGTGGTGTATGAAAGGACAGGCAGCTTTTACTTAGAAATTTTTCTGTGCATAACTGATCTCAGAAGTGAGAGGCTTTTTAAAAGTCATTCAAATTTCAAAACCTTCTGATTAAAATAAAAGATTATGATTTTGTAGACAATCATATTTTGTTTGCCTACATGCTAATTATTTTACCTGTTTGCTGTCTCTGCACCTAGCTGCCAGACAAGATGTTCAGTGGATTGTGGGTTTCATTAGTCCTTCTCCTCCAAGAGGTGATAAAGTGCTGGTTTATATGGAGGTAGATTTTGTAGGCACTGGAACTGCTATCTGAAGAGTTTGTGGGAGCAGTGCTAAAGAAGAGAAAATGTGAAATAAAGATCCTTTTCTAGGATGTTTTCCTGCTTTAGAGAAGAAGATTGTAGGGAATGTCTGGTTTATTTTCTATTAACAGAGATGTGCTTTAGCTACTCATATTTTTCCGTGCCAATTGTCTTGAACAACAATACCCATTTTTCAGTTTAATGAGCACTAAAACTCCTGCCAATTTTGTTTAAAAGAAAGAAAATCTTGAAACTATAATTCTTGTAAGGAGTGCAGATTCCATGAGAGTCACTTTATGTTGACAAACTTTTCTCATTGAGTGTGGATGGGTAAATGTTTTATGCACTTAGCTCTTAATTATTTTAATACAAGTTTCTACTTCTAGTTTTTGAAGTTCTGTTTTTCTTGTGTTTTTTTCCCATGCTAGGTGGAAGATAACTTTGTAATATAATTATTTGGACTTATAGTACCACTGTACTTCCAGATGCATATACTCATAAATGCATATTACATGTTATAATTTTCAAGAGCAAAAAGTGAATTTTAAGGATGTTATGGTGTTCCTTTAAGACAAAGACAATAGCTTTCCTCAACCTGATTCCATAATGGTGTTATGGTAATCTGATCATCAGACTGCCAAGGGAAAAGAGTCTTACAGAACCATGTTATGTGGGAACTAATGAGTGAGAAACTACAGGGGATTTAGTTGCTTTTACAATTACAGGTAATTACAATGAATGAATTAATTACAATTAATTAGCTACATAATTGGGATTCACAGACATGACAGTCTGGTTATTTGTAAAACAAGCACACAAACCAATCTTCTCCCCAAATCCATTTTAAAATCTGGAAATGATTTAGTTGGTATTATTAAGATTATACTCAGGCTTAATTTCTACTTTTAATCTCCAGTGTCTTCAAAGTATTGGAGGCTTTTTGATACACTGTGATCTCCCCCACTGTAAGATTAGAAAAAAGCCATCATGCTCATTTTGTGTTTATGTAAGGCCACAGATGCTCATAATAAGCTGGATATTTCCTTGTTTCTAGAAATTCTTTGGTGAAGTTAGATAAAATGAACAGAGCTTAGTTACAAGGAAGTTGAATATGGTGTATCTTACTGAATTCACTGGAAGATTTTGTAGGAGAGAACTCACACCTTAATTCATTAAGATTTTGTGAATTCTTTCAGAATACCAGGAAATAAAAATAATATTACAGCAGGGATAGCTTTGGGTGGAGTGATTTGGACAATAAGAGGTGAGAGGTCTCAAGAAAACTTCATGTTATATATATATAATTTATACATATTTTATCTTCTTAAATACAATTAGAAAGTAACAAGTGTTGGCTAAATACACCTTCTTAGACTGTAGTATTTGTAATCCACAACATTCTCCTTAGGTATCCGCGAGGAACTGTGATGTTATTGCAGTGTAATACGGAATTCTATTGTAGCTTTACAATGCTAAACCTGATTCTTACCAGACTAATTCTACAGTTTCCAATTACAATATCAATAATATTCAAGGCCTGTTGCTACTGCTGAGTATTTACTCGAAGCTGATAATTAAATACCAAATGTGAGTTTCAGCTTACTGAATTTACCTATTGATTCTATTAAAAGGATATAAAAAAAATACTAAAAAAACTAAATACAGTGTTGACTAATTAACTTTTTGAACAATTTCCTATCTTGTGCTGCTAAAGAATATCCAAAGGTCTTTTAACAGTAGCTTACTGGTTTATTAATGAGAACCATTTTTTCTCTTGATTTTCTTTGTCATTGAATCAGAGAATGGTTTGGGTTGGAAGAGACCTTTAAAGACAATCTAGTCTTTCTGCCATGGTCTCTCCACTAGACCAGGTTGCTCAATGACCTATTCAAACTGGCCCTCAGCCTCACCCATGGACCTTGCAAGCCTCACCCTCCTCACATCATGTGCAACTGGGCAACTGCAGCTGCTGCTGGCATTGGCTTCCTGCTGCTTCTCAAACTAATGCTTTTCCCTGCTAAATGTATTTAACAGCTGGAAGTTTATAATAAGATCCAGCCAGAAGAATGTAACTTCTAAAGTCAGCAATAATATGACATTTTTATTAATAACAACTCATTCCCAAAGGTGTTCCTGCTCTTTTTCCAACAAAGAGAAAACTTTCAAAAATATATTTATTTCCAGATTTATCAATGAAGTCTTCATCATATATGCATATTATATAACTGTCTATTACTCTCATTTATTTATAAGAAGAAAAAATAAAAATTATGAATCTTTGTGGGAAAGAAGTGACTGTAAATAATGTATTTTCTAATGAAGGACACCAGGTATTTTCTGCTTTTACACTTGCTGGTACTCATCCTCAAATATAATGAGTCATTTCTAGAGGGAAATAGTTGTGTTTAGGATATTTTATCATGGTGACTGTCAAAGAATTTTTTTCTCTCTTTTATTGTAAAAATTCAGTAAGAAGGATGTTAAAAAACAACCACTTTCTCATGAGTCTGTAGTCTAAAACTCTAATATAATGTTGCCAAATGTTAGCTGAGGGTCTTTAATCTTTTATACATCAGAGTGCCTTTTTTCCTTCCATTAAAACAAGCTCCCTAGAATGAGCTGAAATGTGTTCAATGCTTCAAGTGGAGATCATGAATTTATGTTACGCATTCAACACCCCAAAAAAGTGAAATCTTTGTGTTTACATCTATACTGAGTACCCTATGATATGCCACAAGAAACTCATTTCAATACTCAGCTATTTTATCTTGCCTCTGGGAACTTGGATTGTGGTTCACCATGCTCATTAATTTCTGGTGCTTTTATGGTTCCTTCAGCCCAGTGGAGCTTAGTGGTTGAGCAGTGCTTTACGAAATACTGGTTTTGTTGTTTCAAAGCCAAACTTCTGTTTTGTGTTAAAAAAATAATAAGAAGGCTAGTAAAAGCAGAATATTAAAATAAGACTGTTTCTTGAGCTATGATACTATTATTTGGATAAAAATATTTTTCAGCATTTATATTTAATGCTCTGAAAAAAAAAAAAGGAAAACAAAACTTGGAAGTTAAATGTAAGCAAGTGTCTCACAACTGAAGTCATGGCATCTGTTCAACACAGATTTAGACTTTAAATTATGGATTTCTCTTTTTTTTTTCTTGCTTAGATTTGCCCCTGTAGAGAAAATTGCTGCAACTTCATCCAGCTGCTATTCCAGAAATGGATAAATAATGTCCTTCCCATTTGTAGAGCAAATGCCAAATTTACAGAGATCTGGGCTTATTTCACAGTATATGTAAATCTGCTAAGGACCATTTTGTACTTCTACTACCAAATAAATATTTTTTATTAACATAAACAAAAAAATTTTTTGTTCATACAACAATACTTTGGCAATTCTATTAGATCCTAAGTTATAGTTCACAGGTGTTGCCTTACTGGAAAGAGATAAAAAGGGTTTTGCTGCAGATCGCATGGGAAGTTTGTGAAGCAGTAGGAAATGGAAAGCAGATCTCTAGCCTGAAACTCCTTGTGCTGTGCAGTAACCCTTTCTGTGTAAGAATGAAAGATGCCAGAAGGGCTCCAGTGCCTACAGGCAAAGCAGATTATATGATGTGTTAAAAAAACATCAGTTCCAGAAAACAAGACACAGAATTTACCTCAGCAAAGATTATCTCAGGTATTTTCCCCCTATTGTTAGTCTCTTATTTAACCTTCTGGCATCAAGTAATATCTACTGAAGATTTTATCTCAAGATGTCAGTAGTGCTTGTCATGTTTTAAAGATTAACCAACTCAAATCCCTGAATATATTTGTCATGTTAATTTTTTTTGAGCTATGTAAAATTGCTAAATTTTGTTCCAAGTATTTTTTCAAATAATTTTGTCAAAATGTAGGAAGACATAAATTCTTTTTTTCCTTCAAAGACCATTTTCTTACCTTGCAATTCTAAGCCAATGTTTGAATAGGATTATTTAAAAGGAAAATTAGACTGATACAGTCTTTCAGATGCTAATCCTATGAAAGCTACTGCCTTTGAAGTTTTTCCTGAGTGAAATCTCACCACTTCCTAACCCATTAATTGTTTTAAAAGAGAAGTAATTTCCTATCAAGTATTCTAAAGGTGAACTTTGTTATTTTTAACTGCCAGGTTTTTCTAGGTCCTTTTCCATACTACAAGAGTTTCTATCCTTAAGGCAAGATGGGGACAGATGCCTTTGAATGAGTAAGTAGGAACGGGGACTTAAATGTTCCTGTATGATCCTGCCAAGTGTATAACCTTATGCAGTTAAGTCTGGAGGCCTTGAGGAAACATTAGTGTGTGGTAAATGTTAAGCTGATGCTGTGGCTCCAAAATCTCTTCCTAGGCGAGGTGCCCAAAGGAAGAGGGGAGCTGTGGAGTGCTGGAGGCTTTGCACAAGGAGCCCCATGCCTGAAGTAGGCACCACTGCACCTGGGGTTTAGCAGGGTGTGTGTGAAAGCTTCAGAGCTGAAGATCTTCTCACTTAGCAGGTAATGCTGAGACACAGTCTGACAAGATCTTGCTTCTGAGAGTGAAGAGGCGCTTGATCCTGCGAAGCTCAGGCGCAGCAGGATGGCTCTGTTCAGGGCTGCAGCAGAGAGTGAGGCACTCTGCTTGTTCCATGACAGGTGTGCTTTTCCTGGGTAAGAGGCAGCACTTGGGAGATCCTAATGAGCTGGGAGCTCAGCTAGAGATTGTGTGAATCAAGAGCTCTTGTTTGTTGCAGTGGCAGATGTTGTTTCTGCAAGCAGCAGACATAGTTACTGTCTGAACGGCCTTAAGATGTGACAAGTGTTATCTGCCTGGAAATTTGTCATGCTTGACCCCAAGCAAAGACAGACTAAAGCTTGTCAAATAGGGATAGCCCGCAGATGTGTTGACTGCTTATCATCCAAAATCACAGAGAATTTTTTATTAAAAACAGAGAAGAATGAGGAGCAGTTCAGTCATTTTGAATCTGAAATGCTCAGTAAGGCTTAATTGTCTTCAGTTGTAACAAACCTGTGGAATAAATGGAATTTTTAGGAATATAATTGCATGTTTATTATCAGGAAAGGGATTTTGCGAAAGGGTGTTGCAGAAGGAAAACTGTTACAAATTCACTGAAATTCTCCTTGGTTGTTAAGTTTTGCACAGTCCTTATTTTGAGTTTCCTGAGAACTCTATGTTTCAACATAGTATTGTTTGCTTGGGAAACCCCCACATATCTAAGTCTAGCTGCAGTTAGTTTAATAAGGGAACCTGCATATCTTCTAAGTGGTGTTGAAGATTCTGGCCAGATATTTGAAAAACCTGGTTTAGATATGATGCACCTGTTTCTGGTTACATACCCATACCTGGAGGAAAAAAAAGTAATGTAAGCGATAAATACATCAAAGAGAATATGGAGTTCCTGTTATTCCTTCTAACTCACACAAGTAAGTTTAATCTAGAAGGTCAGAAGTGACACACCATTTTTTAAACTACTATGACACTTGACAAGCTTTTATGGACAATGGGATGCTTAGTTCTGGTCAGTTGTTAGTGTAGTGCCTGTGGTCCTGAACTCCTATTAGTCATATGGAAGACACAAAGTCAAGTAAGCTCTATTTATTTTAAACAAAAAAAGTCCCCAAACAAAACAAACAAACAAACAAAAAACCCCAAAAGGACAGAAGGATGGGTAAGGGAGACGTTAACCAAAAAGCTTGAGGAGCCTGCACAATGATAAGAGTGATGTATTTTGGATCTGGTAAAACGGCAGTGCTCCTTCATTTCTTCTCTTTAACCTGTAATAGCCAAACTGAGATGGAGAGCACACGTTTTCAGGCAGGGAGTAGATGCTGTGTTTTCAAGACAGACTGCTCTGCTTCCTCAAGCCATGTCACAATAGTATATTTTTCTGTTTTTTTAAAATCTTCTTCTAAAGTTTCCAGAAGTTCTAATGAAGGAAATAAAGTCCATGTCAAGAGTCAGTTAGGGCTAACATTATTCCCTGTGTTTCTGATTTTTTTTTTTTTTTTTTTTTTTTTTTTTTTAGTTTTTGTTTT
>VZRH01008147.1:191767-225035 GCA_013397555.1 Urocynchramus pylzowi
AGTTTTAGTCTAGATCTTCAGTGGCAGTATCAGAACTTTTACTTGGCTACTTCAGTTCGTCTGCCCTCTGGATAGAATTTTTCTTCTGGGTGTATTTTATCTTTGTATCAAATACATTATTTGCACAGGACATCTTTACTCCTACTGATCTGAGGAAGAAAAGTGACAGTCTCTTGTATTTAGAATAGCAAATCACAAACATTATTTCTGAAGTATTTCTATCTGGCTGTCATGAAATGGATATAGAAAAGTATTATCTCTCAGTATTTACTTCCATTGTAAGTATTTATTGGTAGAGGGAGACTGACTTTCCATTGGAAAACTAAAGCTTGAAAAAATATATAACTGGAAGCTAGATAATAATAGAAATGCTTGAGGTCTCCGAGCTGTCCAACATATTAAACCATACTTAGTGATCTCTGTCACTTTTAAAGTAACAAATATGTTGAAGAAATTTGACTTGCACTAAATAAAACAACATAATATAGGCTAATACTAGACAGAAATCTGAATGCCTTCCAAAACTGATGTCAAAATGTGAAGAATCCTTGTTTTGTGGTTGTATAGATGATTCCATACCATTTTACATATTCATCTGGATATACATATGTGTGTGTGCATCATGCTGGTAAACATCAAGAAGATGAAAGGTGATGATAGAATATTAGTGACTTACTTTGCTGTCCACTGCCCAGATGAGCAGTAAATCCTGAGTGATAGTATAAAAACCTCCCAAAATTAATCTAGATACCTATTTAAAGACTGATTTTTAAAACATTTGCAAGCTACTGAAAAATCCATGAAAGACATGAATCAGTAGATATAGTAGTGCACTACATATCAAAGCTAACATCTTTTGTTACTACTGCCTTTATACGTGAAGGAAAGTAAATTCTTTTTCTTCATATGCCACCATGGGAATAACTATATCATCTGTCCAGTGATCACACTGCTAGAAGAAATAAGATAATTATTTCATTATGATTATCATAGCTCACAGCAAGTGGACTGCAATGCACAAAACCTAATAGTAACCTCTTCAGGTGTAACAATAATTAAAGAAATATTAGCCTCTACAGTTTAATGATGTTTGAATCTCAAAAGACTCCTAGTACTAGGTTTGCTTTGCTGTTTGGGTTTAGTTTTAAATATTTTGTTATTGAGCTTCTCGGAACTTACCCGAATATAGAAAACAAATATATGTTTCACACACAAATATATACATTGGATGAAAATAGTGCAGTTGATGAAACGGAGAATAAAAAAAAAGGACTTGTCATAGACAGTGTGGGAGGAAAGATCTGGGCAGGGAAGACACTACTTATGGAATACATTTACCTATAATTTTGTCAGCCGTAGAGGCAGTAATGCATTGCTTTATCACAAAATAAAAGGGTATGTAATGAGTCTGTGTGGAAAAGAACCACCCAGGAGAAATTTTTTCTATTTCTGAAAATAGCCTATTTTCTAGGCTTTCTATTTCTGATTTGAGAGCTCTAGAATGTACAGTGGGATATTGGAATTTCCTGTGAAGTTTATTACAACATCTTGTTTTATATAACAAAAGGTAATTTTTGCCCATCTATTTGTTTAGTATATCACAATAATCTCTGAGAGACAGAGACATGGAAGTCTCCCATAGTGCATTCAGCCTTATATAGAACCATGAAGTCAAATCATTATGCTGTATTAAATGCCACAGCCTCAAGTAATTTCTCAATACATTTTTAATTTATGAGACTGTAATGTGTAACTAAACAACAGGAGACTGAAAAGTTGTAAGATATGTTTTTTGTTGTAGAGACTGCTTGAAATGAAACTTCTATAAACTACTTCTTGTAATGAAGCTTCTATTCTCTAATAGTAACTCCTAACACAGAACACAACAAAAAAAAAATAATACCTGTCTGAGCTTAGAAAAAATAAAGATTGTCTCCCCAAGAAGAGAAGAACAAAAGAATGTAGTAAGATTGCAGTAAGACTGTAAGTAAGGTGTGTAGTAAGATTGATACAATGAGTCAAGACCAGACTATGGGCTCATGCTTTCTACGGTCTCTTGGGCACTCTCCCTGGATTTCAGTGTGGCACATACACTTACCCACTGTTATTTCCTTCTGCAAGGCTCACTTGAGATGCTACAATTGTTTAAAGAACATTGCTGACCAAAAAGACGAGAGTCTCAGGGGCTGATGTCTTAGAAGAACAGTGTTTTAGAGCAAATTGAAACTTCTTGACAAGAGCTCTAGGCTTTCTATTTCTGAGATACACAAAGTCTGTAAACAACTTACATATGCCACTTGCTTGGTGCCAGATGCTTACAGCCAGGTTGGTTGAGTCTTAAGAAGCTGAAGGGAAGAAAATGTATCCTGATTTTAAAATATTTTTTGTCTCTTTGTCTTTTTCATGGACTGTTATTTTTCTCAGTGACATGGGAAGGCTGAAAAAAGGATTGGTTCATGCAAAGGTTATTAAAAAAATGCCAGTATGATCCATTAGACTTTATTTCCATTTGCTTTTTTCCCTAATGAAGAAGCAAGTCTGCTTTAGTCTGCCTTATAAATCAGGGGAAGAGTCTGTTATGATGAGTGTGGTAGGCTTTCAAAAATAAATATATAGATTTGTATTTTGTTGTGATTCACAGCATAGCGATAGGACACAAGCTGATGATGGTTCTGATTCTCAGAATTTGATCTACAACATTAACTCTTTTGAAAAACCTTGCATTTTTTCCTGTAATGGTATCACCAGTGTATCCCATGACTTCTCAGTGCTGCTTTCCTGTGTTCACTTGTACTCTTTTATACCTGCATAGAAAGTTATACTTGTAGAGCACACATTCCATATTTTTGTATGGCAATACCTGACATCAAATCAACATGAAATACACTTATTTCCTTGCAGCCTATAAATTTTTAGTTTTAGTAATTCACTTTGATGTAAGGAGTATTAGTGAGCAGAAGTAAGTTTTAGAAGAGTTACTGGTGAATAAACAGCTTTTAGCCTTAAATCCAGATTGTGCTTTGTATTTGCATCTCTATAAAGAAATAAGCAACTTTCTTCCTTCTGTGGCTTGTGACAGCCTTGTGAGCCATCTGTGAAATCTGCTGGAAGATTGCTTAGGCATGTCTTTCTTTACATCTGTCCTGAAGACAGTCACTTCTAAAAAGTGGTTGTCTCTAAAGATCATTTATGTAATACAACTCAGATTACTAACATGTGTTTGAAATATGAATGCGTCTCACGCAACATAGATTTGTAATTAAGCTCCTATCAAAATTAAGCCTTGCATAAGCTAATTAGACACTTTTAATGTGGTAAGACTATATGTTTAACAACTTAAAAGTTATTACTGAATGCTGCTCTTGTGAAGGGGAAAATATAAAAAAGACTTGTAATTTGGGAGTGGGGATCTTGGGCTGTGTGCAAGAGATCTTTCTGAAGTAACATGTTACAGTGACATCACAATGTTTTAAAGTGCAAATTCTTATATATCTTTTTTTCATCTAAGATCTGGTTGGTCTGACAGCTCTGTAAAGGACTATGACTGATGAGGATCTGGTGTATGGTATTGCATCAGTTCTGGGTTATGATACTGTTCATTTATGGGAGAAAAGGCACAATGCTGATTCTCATACTTTTGAACCTTATCATACTTGGAACATTTCTACTCTTTTTGCTTTATCTGAAAATATTTTTTTTTAGTGCAAAACCAAAATATTATCCTTATTTTATGTGTAGGGTTGTAGTACCAAGTGTGCTGACATGGATATAAACTAGTGAATCCACCTGTTGAATCAGATCTTACTCTCACCTCCATTTCCCTTTTTCTTGACTGAATAATCATGTCCTTTGCTCACACAATGATAGGAATTCTTTCAGAAATAGTTAAGAATTGAAAGTATTGAAAGGAAAGATTGAAAAGCAAAAATTTGAAGTAATAACATTTTTTCCTGGCTTAAATTCTATATTTTGGTTTTCATGGGTTTAGCACATAATTCCAGTAAGTATGAAAGTCAAATATGTATTTTAGTGTCTTATGAGTCAATGAGGACTAAGACATTTTGTAAAGAAATGCTTAATGCTGTTGGAGAGGAGCTGGTAATCCCACACCCAATTTCCCTCTGCACTGCCTGAGTAGACCTGTCATCATCTGCTTTCAGGAATTACCCTAACTGTTTTGACAGAAAATTAGCTTAGTAGTGAAGAGTTACATTATTGTGACTTTATTTTTAGGTCTTAGTGGACTAGAGGGTTTTTGGAAGTGTTTTGTGGAAATATAGCATGTCAGTAGTGATGGAGTAATGCAGGTAGGGCTTAGGGGTGCCCCTGTGTGTGAATGAGAACTGTCAAATGTATGCCATTTACATAGCTTTATCATGGGGAAATGGAATAGTTTTATTTAATAAAATTTAAAAAAATAATTAAAGTTACTAATTACTTTAAGCAAGCAGCTATTTCTATTTCTTTTTTTTTTTTTTTTTTAATTGAATGGAATGTCTTCTGCCAGGCTGTCCTCCCAGGTTTGGCATACCAAGACCATCCAGGAAGCATGGCTGGTCCCACCTGTGAGTCTTTGCCATTTCTTAGGAAGTTCCCCATGCTTGAGAACAAAGGGATGAAGTTTTTCTAGTACAGAGTTGCTCTAATTGATGAGGGCTACAGCCATGGTGAGCCAAGACTGACATTGGAAGTAAAGGAACATGTAAGGCTTCACCTTTAAATTAGAAGCAATTAATTAAGAAAATTGCCAGACTGTCTTATATAGTTTGGTTTTGTCTGGTTGTTGTATGATTGTTTGAAGTTTTTGTTCTTGTGTTCACATAAGACTTTCTCAGATGCTTGTGCTAGTTAACTTGGAGTGAATCTCCAGTCTTTATTTAAGAGTAAACCACCTTAAAATGGTATGAAGTTTTTGCAGATATTTGCACCTGTGAAGATTAAAAATATAAATTCTTTCAGGGTAGGAAAAATAAATAATCTATTGGAAGCACCTTTTCTTTAAAAAAAATCCTTTGAGGTGATTAACTGTATTCATTCTTTTCAAAAGTATTGTTACCCATTCCAAACTATGAATATTCATGATTCATTTATTTTTTTCATAAGTTATTTTCCAGGCATTTTAATATTAGAGAAAGTCATTATATGAATTAATTCCTTGCCATTGTCACTGTTTCTTCTCATTGTTTTTGCAAATTGCAGATTGTGATGTTTCAAAAAAGTCATGGCAATAGAACCAATGAAGACAAGGAGTTTGATTACTCATACAATGAAGCTTGATACATTTACAGAAGATTATGTGCTGAGGCTGCTTGCAGTTGCTGGAATTTTTACTCAGTAGCTGAAGTGAGATCTTTTAGCCTTATATTCTGTAATCTGGTCTGGTCAGTGCTCAGTCCCAGACACCGCACTGCTTGAAAACCAGACTTGGAAGCCAGACTTGAAAGCTTTTTTATTTGACAAATAATAACACTGGTTTGGGGGGATGAGCCTTTTCTTTTTTTTTTTTTTTTAATCCTGCCTGTACAGGTTAAGTAATCTACAGTAAAATTATATAAATAGTAGGCTACAGTAAAATTTTAGTGGTGATAAACTTTGTCAAGTACCTGCCTTTTTTTTGCCTCTGTCATTTCTATGTGCCATTCTGTGATTCAGAAGGGTTCCTTCTCTAAATTCCATGGTTAGCCTTTGTTGTAATTTTATTTTCATTTTCATCTATTGTTTGTGCCATAGTCTGCTGTCATGAATCCTGTTAAAAAAAAAAAAAAAAACAACAACAACAACAAAAAAAAAAAAAAAAAAACAACAACAACAACAAAAAAAAAAAAAAAAAAACAACAACAACAACAAAAAAAAAAAAGACCAAAAACCAGCAAAACAACAAAAATCCCAAGCAAAATCCCTAAGTTCCAAAAAGAATCCCCAAATCCCAGGGACTTTGAGTGATAGTGGACTGTGGGGTTTAGAAGAATACTGTGTGTCATGTGTTGTGTGAGGATATAAAGCATATATGCATGCTTGACCCTCTTGGAGCAAACAAATTTTCCAAAATTGATCGAGACTGAGAGATGCTTGAGTTTAATGATCAAGACTTCCAATGTCAATCTTCTGTTCCTAAATTTAAGATTTTGAAGATGAAGAAAAACTTCAGCTTGGGTGGGATGTCTAGTTGTCCATATGGAACAGGATGTTATTTTCAATTTGTTGCCCTCAGGAACTGTTTTAACCAGCCTACATTTTGCGGTGTTGTCACTTAAATAAGAAATTAGGAACACGAATCAAGAAGTTTCTTAGATTTCTGGGTACTGGATACAAGTGAACTTGGATACATTATATTCCTACACATGGAAACTTAAAGAAGAGCTTAGTTTAAGGTTGTCCCTAGAGTGTAAGGTACTGTTTTATAAAAAGTACCTCTCCTGCCTGAAAGGAAGAGAGGAGAAAATACCATCCATTAGTAGTAAATCCAAATATGAAAGTATGTTCTCAAAATATACTAATTATTTGGCTTGTTAAAATTATTGCCTTCTATAAAAGACATATTAAGAAAAACCCAGCTAACACTAAGGACTTTGGTGGTTGTCAGATTTCCATTTTTTATATTTTTGGTGTTCATATCTCAGCTTGCTTTACCTGGAGGTAGGAGCTCCCTAATCTTGGATTCATGTTGCTACCGGATAAATTTCAAGTGCTGTATTTCACTTGTTGTTACAATCAAAGGAAAAGGGTTTTTCTAACATGAGAGCAAGAGCTGAAAAACTCAACCTTGCTTATCTTAATGCCAACATCATCAAGGTTTGCCATGTTTCTAGTGTACATCTGTAGAGGTACATTCTGGTAGCTGATAGGAAAAGGAACTCTTTATTCTTTGTACTTAATTGCCATCTGCCACATTTGGGTAAGTAAAGGCTTGAACCTGATTACCAGTTAAAAAAGGAAAACAAAAGAAAAAGAAGTGCAGCTATCATATATATGTTTACATCCAAATTAACCAATCCTGTGTGAAGAAATCTTAGTTGTAATGCTAACCAAGGAAGTATAATTATTTAAAACTTCTTTTTTGTGTGTGTTGTACATCACCATTAATAATATGTAAAATGCAAGCCTCTTTCCCTCTTTCTAGTCTGTGACCTGCTTTTTAGAGGCTAGATAGCAACAAGTGAGAAAAAATAAACTAACAGCTTGCTTTCTTCACTGCCAGGCTCTAGGTTGTGAAGTCTGCCACATATTTCCCTACTGCTTATCTTTGGTCTTGAGTGTTTTCTTCCTGTAATAGGCTACATGTGGTTATTTTGGTCACCCACCTAAGGCACTGAGTAGGTCCTTGCTATGGGGTTTTTGGCAGTGACAGAGGTCACAGCTCTGCAGTGGACTCCTCCGGATTCATCAGCTGTTGTCCTCTTGTCAAAGTCTGCCTCTACCAACCCCTGTGGTCTCTTCTCAGACCTCTTGTTTTTTCTAATGAGAAGAGTCTTTCTCCTTCACACATAGGCTTTAGGGCACTGTTCTTTTTGTTGTCCGCTTATGACTGTGTAATCCAGCTGAGCTGTGTTTAAAAAGCATTTAATTGTGATAGAAGAATGGAAAATGAAGAGGTGAACCTGTGTGATAAGCTTTAATCTAGAATTTTCTTGCATTGAAATGTCTGCTAACTTAGAGAAATGGAGAAAATAAAGGGACAGATTTTTAAATTCTGTATGTAATGTGACTTTTATGCCTGCTACAAATAAGACTTGTTGCTGAAATTCTGTCAAATATCTAAATGAAAAGATTAAGTTAAACCTTTGTTTCAGGAATGGACCTTAGAAAGCTATGTGGTTTCAATCTCCTAGAACATTTAAATTGAACTGCTCTTACTTGAAAAATTTCAGGTTATTTTCCCAAATTACTGCGTATTTTTGCATCACTTCAGGCAATATCTCCTTTTCCAGATTTTCATTAATTTCAGTATTACTGAAATTAATGTATAAATGCATAATGTATATATTAAAGTAGTACTGCTGGAAAGACATTGTCACTTGGAATCTGGTTGTCATACAAAGGTAGGATAAAAAGTTCTCCAAGTGAATGGGCAAAAGAAGAATTTATGGCCTATGGTCTGTATTTGGCAGAAATCAATCTGTGATACAAGTCACAATCCTTGAATGAGGCTTTAAGTGAGAACTTGTGACAGAAAGTTGAAACAAAGCGTTGTTTTCTGTTTTGAAGAGGTTACACATGCTGAGTACAGCATACAGAAATAAGAAAGTGGTTTAGCTTCACCAAGCTCATAATGACGGGAAAATTTGTGGGTTAAATGTTCTGTGAGGTATTGTCTGTTTCACATTTAAGCAGCCTGAAGATTTCAGTTCATTACATTATTAATGCAAATGTGTATTTTTGTTAGACCAGCAGGTATTGTTGCAAGAAATAGCATGCTTTGAGATGCAGGGTCTTTCCCTTTAAATACAGCAAAAGCATGTTAAAAAAAATGGTTGTTATTTTAGTCTAACTATGTTAGTAGTTGGATAGCTTAGGGGAAATGGCTTCTGTGATCTAGAGATGTGTTAGCTGGAGATGGAGGTAACTGCCTTTGACTCACTGGGATAGAAATAGAAATAGCACTCAGTAGGGTCAGCAAGGAGATTTGACATGGAAGTCCATTCTTCTGTAGAATCACTGTGAAGACTTTTGTCAACAGCAAAAATAGCCTGCTGAAAACCCTAGCAGAAAACAAAACAAGGTCACCACAGCCTTCCATTCTGTGGTAGAATATGGGTGGGTAAATCATTAAACAGATACATTTTCTAGGAAAGATAAGCATACTGTAAAATAAAATTTCCTAGTTCCATTTACTGTGTATTTAATATAAATTTAGTGTGTTAATTATTTTCCTTCACAAAAGGGGACTTGATAGTTCTGAATTATTTTTGAAAGCTATTTTATTTATCTGCCATGTAACTTGTTCCATGGAAAACTGTATCAAACATTCAGAGGATGTAGATTAATACACACTGCTGAACTGACTGATGATGAACCTACACATAAGCATAAAAAAATCTTTCCCTATCTCCATTCACTCCTCTTTGTATCATATGCATATACTTCTGGAATAGATGGTACCTGAATTTCTTAATAAGTTATCTAAAGAGAGCAATCCAATTTCCCAATAATCTTGCAGAATTTGGTAGCAACTAGAAATGATTTGATCATCCATTATATTTGAGTTTATGGTGCCAGAATTACTGTTTTCCTATATTTGTGGTTAAAAAGACAGATCCTTAGCCAAATGCTAGTATGTTCTACTCTTACTACAATAGAAAGTAATGTCAAATACAAACAATATATTCCTTCAGGTTATCAGCACTTTCTGTTGGTTACTGTTTGTTTTTCAAATTATACTTTTTGCTTTATTAATAGCATATCAAAATTATTGTGGTTCTTTGATTTCAGTAAATAACATGGAGTGTAAAACAGGTGTGAACACAAGTTAGAAAAAAACTCAATCCAGGTTGAAATTAAGGTCACAGAAATACTTGCATAAAATGCAACTTTTATGTTTTTAAATATTTTATGTTGGCTTAATTATTTCAGTATCAAAATATTTATATTAATTACTGTATATTGCCATATAGCAGTAACTTTAAATTAGAATAATTATAAAATCTTTACATGCAAGCATGTCATTACCAAAAGGTCATTTCAGTACTTGCAGTTCCCAAGCACAGAAGAGTTAAATTTCTAGCTTATATTTCACATTTTTTAACAAGTGATTTTTATGATGAGAGCAATGTAGTAAATCCCAGATTGTCTGAGGGGCATTACTTGGTGCTTTAGAAGATGCTGGACTTGCAGGCTGTGTATAGTAGCAAACAGGGCTAGAGTTTAGTTGTTGGCATTGTTTCCTAAGATGCTTTGGCTTATACAATTAACACTTTCTCAAACAGTATTTAGGGACAACTTAGGACCTAACATAGGTCGCTGGCAATTTCTGATAACTAGTTTAGATAAGGCTTCTCTGTTCTGAAATAGAAGGGATTTTTGTATGCACGCCAAAGCACTTGCTCTTAGTGGCACAGAACAGGCTTGGCACATTTGATCTGCCAGAGTTCATGTAACTGCAGAGTTCTCAACTGAAGTGCTTCCAGAATCACTTGTGAGGTTTAGATGAGGCTGAAAATTGCAATGAATGTAGAATTTCTCTGTATCATGTTAAACAAAAATTGAAATTATAATTGCTTGAATTATTTATTTTTTCTGTCATTATCATAAAGCAGAGAATTTCAAAGAACTTCACCTGGTTTCAAAAACCTAAGTTTAATTGCTGGTATTCTGCAGCAGGTGAGTCATTATGGGAGTTTATTTTCTATTTTTAAGAATTGTCATTGTTTTGTAAGCCTGAGCATTGTAAAGATTTCTCACATTTATAGAGAATGGTTTATTCCTTGTCAAATGAATCTGAAAGTTGGTAGGAAGAAAGAATAAGGAACAGTACATTAGAGCCATGGAAGGGAGAAAAAAAAAAAAAGAGATTAATTGAAACAGAATTGCCTGATGACCTTGCTTTGTGGCTTTTCTTTTTCTGTGCCCAGAAAAGTTTTAGTAATTATAACTTAAGTGTTGTTTCTGTCCTTATCGTTACTGCAAAGAAACTGCTGTTTGAGGTGAAGCTTTAAAGGTGAGGACAGTGGAGACTTCCTAGCATTTGATGTATCTTAGCCAGGCTGCCTCTTTTCATGTCAGGGTTGGATTTGGACTATTGGTTAGATTTTTCTACCCCATGATATTTGACTGACTGAAATGTCTTTTAAGTCACAGTCAATTGTTTCCATAAAGGAATATTACCTAAGCTCTGCAATTTTTAATAATTTTTTTTCAACAATGTCTTCAGGGAAGTGAGAGTTGAAAACTGATGATATTTCATAATTCCATTAATTCTTCTGGAATAAAGTAATATTCAAATCAAAATAAGCAGTAAAGTTGCAAGAGAAACATATAAACCCTGTGAATATAAATAAAAAACCCCAATATTATTTTTGCACCTCTTGCTGTTCCCTGACAAGATTGTAGAGTTAAAACCATCATCAATTACAGTTCACAATTCACAGAGTGGGATTCAGTGGAGTTGGGATTTAACCCAGTGACAAAATTACCATTGACCTTATACATAGAATAGCTAAGCAGAGAGATGAGCTACTCTCATCTCAAGAACACCATGAGATTTTGTCTTCTAATCTTCTCACCTGAGCCTGTGCTAGGTGAGATTTCCAGTGAGTATAAGAGCTGTCTTAAAGAGGAGAGGGAGCTCAGATTTGTGTTTTGCAAGGTCTCATCTGTCAGGGCCTAAGTGGGTTTGTGTGCAATCACCCACAGTCCTCATCCAGTGGTCCTAGAAAATAGTTATCTCAGCCACACCAACTAGCAATACAAACAGAAAAATCATAACTTCTAAAATTAATTTTGTTCAATACACTTATATTCTTCCAACATAATACAGGATTTAACTTGATTTCACTTGTTTAATCCATTCAGTGAAGAATTTTTAAGAAGAAATGGGCTTGGTTTGGGTTTTTTTGGGTTGTTCTTTTCTCTCCACCATCCTCAAAAGCCTGATTCAATAGTCTATATTTATCACAAACTAGCTGTTTAAGTGTAGAGACAGAGGTGCTTAAAATAAAGAACATCTTGAACTGCTAAATATTTGTTTGTGCTGAATTGGATTGAATGTAAGATCCAAACAGTAATTAAAGTTGTTTAGTGAATTAATGATTTCTTGTGAAGGGGAGTAAGTTAATCATTGAGGAATTCAGCTCTGTTCTATTCCAGAGTGCCAAAATGAGGAAAAAAAAAATTCAGAACAATCACTAGTAGAATTTTTTTGTAGTGAAATGTTTGGAAGCCATCCATGAACTGCTTTAAATTTCTCACTTCTATGAACTCCTTTTAACTCAATAAAAAACAAAAGAAGTACCTTTAATAAAGGTAAACATAAATAAAATTGGAAAACAATGTTTGCATAAAGATGGGAAACATGAATGTCAAGTTCTAGACAATATAATTACTGTCTCTAAATTGAGACTAAGGTGTACACAGCAAAAGTACTTATATTCTGTTTATGAGGCCTGATTGATTTTTAAAAAATCGTAACAACATGTGCTAGAAGTTAGAGGACGAAGCTACAATAAAGATCTTGACAATTTTACTTTTCTTCCTCTCCATACATTGGAGAATGTTTTTTGTTTGTCCTTCTCTGTTCACACAAACCAAGCACAAAACAATGCTTAGATGTGAGTGGAGATATTTTGAAGAAACATTTCAACTATAATCTTTAACTTTAGATGTGCTAGATCTGAATTCTATCCAATTTCATTCAGGTAAGAAAAAAAAAGAAAGTGCTTCAAAATGTTTCAGCAGAGGAGAGGAGCAACTTAGGTTTTTTCCTCAACTTCTTAACTTTAGGCTGCCTTAAAAATAATCTTTTAGTAGAAAGAAATACAAGAATAAAGAGATAAACCAGCACTGTAAAGAAAGGAAACACTATTTTCTAGCTTTATTTGTTTGATTGATTTAGATGCCTAAGCTTTTTTAACTGTGCTCATACCTCTGAAGGTATAACTTAAATGTGTTTCTCTTGTGTTGCCAGAATTTTAACACAATTAGCACCTTGTGCACAGTAGAAATCTCAGGGTCTGAGATAGCAAATAAAGAGTTTAGCCACTGAAGGCATTTGATACCACAGCAGAAGCATTTTGAATGACTGCCCCGATGAACAATTCACAGGGTGAAGATTGAGATGCAAAGGCCCACTGCTTCAGGGCTTCACCAATATTAGAATGTTTCATCATATGCCATGCATTGCATGGTGTGTGAAAAGACAAAGCTAAACCACTAATCTCACAAACATGTCTGTACTTAAAATTAATCATTTGAGCAATTCAGTTAAGCTTTGGAAAACTAAAATGTTCTTAAAGCCAAGGATGAAAACAGTGGAATAGGAAAACAGACTCTGATAATCTGAAAGAATTAATAAATATGATACACTAGCTATTAGATTGGAATCATGTAATTGTTTCATATGTGTGTTTCACTGCATAAAGCTTGAGCAATCGGTGCTGTTTTCTGAGAGTTTCCTGATTATGCTGAAATTCTAGAAGCAAAACAATGTGATACCATAAATCAAGATGCAATAAATGGTTTGGCCTTTTTGTTTGCCATTTATAAATGTCTGGTTTGCATTTGCTGTGGGAATCACAAATGATACCTCAGGGCACAAAAGGAATTAATGGAATTAAAACTTGCTTCTCTTGTGGAATCTTGCTATCATATTTCTTGTGTCAGTTCTGCTTACTGCTGGGTGCTATGTGATTTTCCTCAGCAGGTGAAAGAGACTCTTGCCCTACAAGTGATACTGTTAATAAGCAGATGGAGTTTTAGGTAGAACATCAGTGTATGGAAGGTTTAGAAATTCACATGATTAGCCATGCCAGCTTTGAAATCGTCACAATGAAAGGTAGCGACATTATTTTTTGAAACAAGATGAATTAGAATTTAGATATAATTTTCCTGCTGTTGAGAAAGTTAGACAAGTAGAAGAAACATTCAAGTCAATATAACTAATGTCTGATCTAAATGACACAGCTGTTGTTTATGGACAAGTGGAGTTTAGTTGTTCAGTGCGATAGCGCAGGTCCATCTGATTCTTGTGGATTTTCAGAATTTGTTTATCTGAGCGAAATCTTAGTTTTCAAAGCTCAGAATTAGATCTTGGCTACTATGATAAAAGATACAATATAAAGATCTAAACGAATTATGGACACTGTATTTCAGTAAAACAGAGGAAAAGGAGAAGAATGATGCTTATAACTGCTCATGTTTTATGCAGGAAGGGAAGAACTCAGAAGTTAAAGTCCTGGGCTAGAGGTGCCCTTATGTGATCTAAAAAATCATCACAAATTCTTCAAGAAGAGACACCACAAGTCAAAATTGTGTAGAATGTTTTGATTCAGAAGTGGACTCAGAATCTCCTTGTGTTTTCATCTTGTAGTTGTTGTTTACTATCTTTTGGTGGTGCCTCATCAGCTTCTACAAGTGAAAATATGTGGGTTATCTTATTTTTATGTAAAACAGAGCATTTGGGTTCCAGCATGTTGATTCCCATGTTTAACTTCTGCAGCTCTGTGTTCTGCTTGGGATAATGGGAAGTTCTGTGGCTTCAGCACATGGACTTCTGTCACATACTTGACATGCTCTTCTTGGTCACTCATCAACTGTCATCAAAATCAGTGTGTGCAACTTGCTGTTTGTACTGCAGTCAGAATTGCTTGTGCTAATCTTTCTGCTATTCTGAAATTTAAATCCCTCTGGACATTTTAGGAAGTGTAAGTCTAATTCATCTGCTGGAGAGTTGTCTCTTGACTTTACAATTTGTAGTGGACAGCTGCATTTTTGAAGTTCAGTGAAAATGTGTCACATTGGCTCATCTTAATCTCAGTTTGAAATTAATTTGATTTGAGATCCTATGTCTTTCAGAAGGAAAAAAAACCCGTCAACAGTTTCCCCATCCATGAATGGGGGAAAAAACCCCATTCACAGCACTGAAGCTGGGAATGTGGAAGTAACTCCTTGTAAAGTGGCTGTTTAATGCCTCTGATAATTTCAAAGTTATTCCTAGTTTTACAGAGAAATAACATCCTGTAGGAATTTTGAGCCTAAGATTTAAGACCTAAGGAAAATAATTTATTTCCAATCTAGATGATGAGAATGATCAGTGATATCAAAAATTTGAAGATTGTTTGTCAAATAATACCAAAAAAATTGAACTTCTTAAGTTCAAAGAATTTTAAGACTCCACAGATTTTATTACAAGTGAAATGAAATTTATGATTTTGGAAATATTAAAAAACCACTTTTTTTTCTGAAATACCAGCATCTGTGTGATCTTGACTATGCTACTTGTAGAAATTTGTAAGATAAATACGTCAAGTAATGACAGGATTAGTTCTGATGACTTGATTAAATCAAGACAGTCTTGTCACTTAAATGTTGTCAGGTTTATGACAACATTTATGAAGTTGATGAGAGTATCTGAAGTATATCTAGAAATGTTTCTGGATCCATAGAATTCAATGGCATTACTTAAATCAATCTAACAAGTGTTCAGAATTTCATTTTAGAGTTAGCATTAAATAAATGTAGATAAACCCTGCAATCAGATTGTGCTTTCTTCAATTCACATGAGGTTCAAGTATTGTCAATCATGTTTTAATTTCTGATTTACTTGTATATGTGTATCTACATATGTGTATCTACAAGTACCTCCAACAGGTATTTTTTGTTTCTTTGACTCATGTCCCTTTGTTTCTTGTCCCAGTTAACCATATTCCTTTCACCAGGGATATCTGTTGGCATGTTTTTCATCTTTAAATTTCTTGTGAATTTATAACAATATGCATCCCAAAGGTTTTACACAAAATAATTTTCTCCTTTAAAATGTTCATGGACATTAGTTGTTATGAGAATTTGAAGCATTACATCGTGTAAGATGTGTCAAATTAAAAATCCATACTGGCAATACTGGTCATTTAACAGGCTACTTGTACTTTATAGAAAAAGAAATGAAGGAAACAGAGAATGATACAAAATAAAATTGGAACAAATGCTGCTTTGTGACAGATGGAGATGAAAATAATGTGTATAATTCAAAGCCAAAATAAATAAATAAGAGAAAGCAACCTGTGAACAAATGCTTAATCAATCTGTGCTACTGAAAGCTCTTCTTCAGTTCTAAAATTTTTCTTTTTGATCTTTTGTGTACTTTTTCATATCACATCTGGATGTTTAGAACTTTATCTTTTGTGCTATGAATTACCTTTTGGTAGGATTAAAAATTGTGTATTATATGTTAGATGCTCATAATCTAGATGATACATCTTAGTTGCATCTCTTTTTTTTTTTTTTTTTTTTTAATGCAGTTAAAATTGACAAATGGAGTTAGAACCTCTACACATTTTTAAGTAAAGTAGTTTAAGAATCTGAAAAATATTTTTGTGTTTTAGGAATAAAAACTCAACTTATGGGATAATGCTGTAAAATTTCAGAACTGACATAAATTTCTGCCTAGTTCAGCACACAGTAAAATGTGGTAGACAATATTAAAACTCGTCTTAATTATTTTTTTTAAAAAATCCCACACAATGTTACTGAGATGTTGAGAGAACCTAAATTAAACTCTAATTCTGTGCAGGAGTGTTCCCCAAATGCTTCTTTTTGCAATGTGTTGTTGTTTCATATTTTTGATTTGATTTTGCATTGATTCTCTGTATGGTGTCCTCATTTGCCTTGATACTTTATTCTTTTTCTTCCATGTTTCCTTTTCATTCTTCTCTCCAAAGCAAACAGCATGTAATTTAGCAAACAAGCAGGAGACAAATGAATACTTTGAACATTTGTCTTGAATTATTGGAAAGCATGCAATTATACTGTTATTTATTTGCTTATTAAGAACTTAAGAACTTATTAAGAATTAAGAGAGGAGCCACATGTTCTCATATTTCTGATCAGCCCCAGGTTGTGCACCAGCTCTACAGGTTATATGCAGCAGGAAATAATTTACAACTTCTGTGACCAGTCTTTTCTTCTTTCACCCTATTTCAGTACCTTAATTTTTTGTCTCTTTAGGTTCATATCATGGCAACAATTTCTCCCGGTGGCTTAAATATATATGTGGCAGATAAGGTTGTCTTAAACAATGTGATCCTTACTTGTGGCTATTTGGATCAGATAGAAGGTCTAACTTTCATCAGAATACTGAACCTGTCAGCTTTCTGGGATCCTTGGGATCACTTGAAAATGATAAAGCCAAAATTGATGTTGTCAAGGTAGGAAATGTTATGGCATAACTTCCACTGCTGAACATGAAATATTTCTGAAGTATTGTTCAAACCCTTCCAAGACTTTCATAAAATAATAGAAAAGGAAAAAAAACCAAAACAAAGCAAAAACCCGCAAAATAAACAAAGCAAATCTAAAAAAGTAGCATCTTCAAGTACTTAAGGATTAAAAGAAAAAACTGCCATGACTAAACTATGCCATTACGTTAAGGTTAGTGTCTTTTTCCAGAGTACTTTACTAGTTAATTTAATAATAGGCCACAAGCCAAAGAGAAAAAATAGGGTTGATTTCTGTCCTGCTCCAAATATATTTCATTTATGCAAATCTTTCCTTATATGAATATTCCAAATACGTATGAATGGCTGCATATACACTTATACACAGATCTATCTATATATATACACAGCACACATAGAACAATTGCTGTACAGCCATTTAGTGATTCATACTAATTTGTATATGAAAATTTTAGGGTTAATTCTGTACATGCTGTACAATGGTACAACAGTGCTCACTTTCTAATGCATCTTAACTGGCATTGGTCACAGTCATACCCAGATGTCAAAGAAGATTCAATTCCTTTTAAAGGATGTGTCTAAGTAGGTGGAATGAATCACTCTTGGAGATGCTGATGCTTTTCTCTGAACTAGGGGAAGTTTCTCTGAAAGGGAAGCCAAGGCTAGATGTATACCTGTTCGGTGTTGAATCATGCATGGTAAATTCTACCATTAAAGCCCTGCATCAGTTGTCTTGCCATCGTTCTGCTGACTATCTTCTGATTAAAGACTGATTGTACATTTGTCTGTTTTGATCACTGTAGTATAAAAATATCACTCCATCTTCCAAGGAGGAAGCGTGACTTGTTTGTTAAGTGGGAGAGACAGCAGTGTCACAGAAATGACTGAAATCTTCAGAAGGGAACCTGCTGGTGAGGAGTAAAACAGCTGAGATGGCAGTTGGGTATTTTGTTTGTCTGACTGAAAGAAAAGAGTGGAAGCTCATGGGAATGACAGACCACTGTCAGTAGTGAATTGCTCTGAAAGAGAAGAAGAGACATTTTCTATCTTACTTGTCATGATTTCCTTGACTAGAAAGAACATGTCATCAAAGAAAATGTTTAAAACTTTGAACATTTCTCTGTTAGTGTTTTAGTCAATGATGATATTCTGTAGTCGAGAGATTTTGTGATAGAAAAGAATAATTTTTCTCATTCAAACTGTCAGTTTGAGAACCTTTCCCTATAGCTATGAGGGATGGGGAGAATTTGATACAATCTTAAATATTTTAAAATATTTTTGTATGAGTAAAGATATTAGTTTTTCTTAGAAATTATTTGCTAGTTATTTTCATTACTTGATGTGGATGAAATTTGTGTTAAATATAAGAGAATCACTTAGTGATGTAGATAGCAGCTGTTCCTTGAAAAAAATCTAAAAGTTTCATAATTTAGCAGTTTGCTTAACTTGTTAAAGTTAACCGCCTTCTTTAAGTCTTATCTGAGCACAACTTTTAATATTTCCATTTAGTGAAGTTATTCTAAAAATCTGAAAATATTCAGTGTACTTTATTAATCTCACACTAGGCTTTAAAATCTGCAGTAAATCAAGTCTCCTTCTGACTCTGATGTAAATTATGATGAAAATCTACCCTCCTTGCTGTAAATACAGTAACAAAACTGCTATTGATTATATAATGTTTGCATTTATTCCTTTTGGGAGCCACACATACTGTACTACCTATCAAGTAATACATATGGTTGTATTTTCATCTGAGTTAAGAATTCATTCCAAACAACTTGTTTTTCCTTTCAACTTTAATGGGCTAGTTATCTATGCTTTACAGCCATGGTCAAGATAATTACTTTGAGTCCCTGCCACAAGGAGAAAAAACCTAGTGCACTGAGGTGACCATGCTTATCCTCGTGTATAAAGGGAGAGCCTGGGCTTTTCTGACTTTTTTGCTGACAGTGTGATGTTTAACAATGTTTCAGTGTGTCACTGTTATAAGGAAAGGTTTCCTCCACGTCTTTCTTACTGATGTGCCCATTCAGACAAGGAACAATTCAACATTCATTTTTTTTCACCTTTAAGCACTGTGTAGGAAATTGCAGAACCTTTTCTTGGGCAGATCCATCCATTGTGGTGAACCCATTAACTGTGATACAACAGAACAAGAATTCTAATCCAGAGAGAATGAAGGAAGATAGTGAAACACTGAGGCCTGGATTAGTTTTCTCTAATGGTAAAAGTTTGAGGGTGGTGTGTCTACTGACTAATTTGAGCTTCCCTGCAGCAGAAGGAGGGAGTGTGTCCTCCACAGCACTCGAGATTTGGATGGGCTTGGCTGTGCTGCAGAAGTTCCTGTCTTTCCACCAACTGTAAAGGGAGCAGAAGGCAGCATTCCTGTTATCCCATATGGCTGGGCGCCTACTAGGTTTTTCTTGTCTAACCCGTGCAAGCAGAATTCACAGCAAAACATAATTTTGGTGACCTTCAAACCAGTCTGTTTCCAAAACATATCTGCTATTCCTTTTCCATAAATAATACATCTGTGGCTTGGGGCTCCTACATCAAGATAGAACTAATCATCAATTGCTCTATCATAAGAGATATTAGTGCTATTATGTCAGTGGTGAAAGAGACAACGTGATGCAAATCTATCTTATGGCAGCCAAATTAATTATGATAACGAGCACTACTGTGTTCCTGAGGACCAATAGTCTACTGGAATAGTCTGTGTTCCTAACAACAAAGTATTCTTATAAATCCAGTATACCATTCAAAAAGCCCAAAGGAAAAAAAGTGACTATTTTAATAACCTGCTTGAACATCCATACTACACACTTAGCATAATGAGTCAGTTGTGGTCATCCTGTTTTAGTAATGAAATCTGAAATACCACCGAAAATAGTGATCTGCAGTAAACTGGTTAGTCATGCACAGAGTTCTTGTCCTTGTTAACTTATCTGTACCCTGTGCTTGCTATAGATGTGTATTAATTTGCTGATTTTGCTGTTTGGTTTAATTGCTTCAAAGGTGTTGAAGTAAAATCATTAATAAATAGTGTAAAATAAACCTTAAAAATAATAAAAACTTATTTTGTCTTTCTCTTAGCAAGCACCTTACTGAATGAAGGAATTCCTGCTCACAAGAGTAAATCAGGTGCTTTCTTACTCTGTAGATCCAGAAGAATTCATTAGTTGTGCAACAAGTCTGTGACAGAAGCATGTTAACCTTGGGCACTAGACCAGAGCTATCTTGAAGGAAAATGCAACATATGGGAAGGCAGAAGAAAGTGTGTGCTGTGGGAGGTTCTTTTTATGAAATATGGAGTCTCTGTGAAAGCTGCCCAGAAAATTAGGAAAATGGAATTGATCCAAACACAAATAGATTAATAGACACACTTCAACTAGCAACAGAGTTGACAGACAAATTAGTATGTAGTTGCTACAATGAAAGATTTAGCACCCAATTTCCATCTTGTATATTGTAACTGGCATATAGTTGTTTGAAAAATTGCTTCATGAAATTAAATTGGACTGTACAGATCATGTATCTAGTTTAAATTCATTTAGATGGCCATGTGGATTCAAGTGAAAGGTCATTGAACTTCATTTTCTGCTTAACCCTGAAAAGTGATGCCTCTTGCATGCTGTATTCCTTTATTTTTAGATCTGTTCCCTATGTATTTCTCTGATATCCCACATATTCTGTAGGGTTAATTTTAATACTTGTTAATTTTTGTTTTAAATAGATTTAAATTACTTTCAGTTTAAAATTCTGTGACAATTAATATAGCAACCTCTTCTGAAATGTCAAAGGCAAAATCTTGTTTCTCTTGACATGGTAGCAGACTGCTGGTAAAGTGAATGGACACATGTAGGTAGAGTTGCCATGTGTTCATATGGCCCTGGGTATATGTTACTTCCTTGAGGTCACTGGCCAAAATGCATGCTTAATATTGTTTTTGAAAGTTAAGGAACACGAGAACAATTTTTCAGATGGAGTATCTTCACTCTGAGGAAGACTTTATTCATTGTATGAGGAGTGTATGAGTTGGTGTGCATGAAGATCTTTTGCACTAGAACATTTTGAAAAAAATATTTTTGTCAAATCAAACTAGGTTTCAGATTTAACATTGAAGGAGTGATAAAAGTATTAAGAAAATTCAAGTCTGAAATAATAAACCAATATAATTTATAACAGAATATCACAAATCAAATGCACAAAGTGGTACTTGTTAGCAAAAATGTTCATGTATCAGGAACTTCTTCTGTTGTGAAGTAGAATGCAGTGGGATTAGTGCAAAGATACAAGGTATTGTTTTCTTCATCTACCTGTGGCTGTTCTTCCTTATAAGTCCCTTGTGGACCAAGCCTGTCTGGGATAGAGTTAATTTTCTTCACAGCAGTTGTTATGGCGCTGTATTTTAGATTTATGACCAAAATGGTACTGATAGCACACTGATGTTTTGGCTATTGCTGAACAGGATCAAGGCCTTCTCTCTTAATCTGTCTCCACAGTGAATAGATTATAGATTGAGGGGGAAGGGGGGGGCAAGAAGTGGGAGGTCACACCACCAGTCAGGTGACCCAAACCAGTTAAATGTTTCATGCCATAGTGTCACGCTCAGCAAGAGAAAGAGGAAAAAAACAGGTTTAGTCAATTTTAGGACAAGCTGTCAATCTGGCCATGGGAAGTGGTTGATGATCAGCTTTGCATGACTTGTTTTGTTTTGTTTCTCTCTTCTTGAACGTCTCTTTCTCTTATTAAACAGTTTTTATCTTGATCCCCAAGTTTTCTTGCTTTTACTCTTCCTTTCCTCTTACTTCATCCCACTTTGGGTGGAAAAGAGCAAAGGCTGTGTGGTTTAGCTGCTTACTGGGCTTAGCACACAACAGCTTGCTAGTCTAATAATTCACTTGCCTCTCTCCTATCCCACATGCTATTAAGATCTAGGAACTGTAGGGTTCAAATGTGCTAAATAATCTGTATGATATTCATTACAAGTTGGGAAAGTGTATGTTATCTTACTCAGATAACGTGTTGTGTATTACTCAGTTTTACTGTTTAGCCAGAAGAAGTCTCAGATTAAAAAAAAAGCACTACACTTTTCATTTCAAAGCAACATTAGAAAATATGCTATTATTAGAAGATTTTATGCCTAAAACCTGTTAGAATTGGTGGGTTTTGTTTGCTGGAATATGCAGTGGATGGAGCTTGGGATTTTCAGAGCTGGAAAACAGATTACTGGCAAAATGGGGGAAGAAGGTCCCCAAATGGTAGAGGACCTTTCTGTACATTTCCTGCAACAGTACAGTACAGTGTGCTGTGTCATTTTATATCTTACAAGAAAATAAAAACCCATAAACACTTACAACTTCAGATTTTGAAAACAACTGTTTCCATCACTAATAAGTTCAAAAATTTTGCATAAATGCTTGCAACCTCATCTCACTTTCTTCTGTTCACTTCATAGTTTGTGAGTGGGGAACAGACCTGTATAGAAGCTCTGTAGATGATACTTCAGTATGTAATGCTTCTGCTTGTTTCATACAATAGCATTGGTGGGAAGGTGCTTGACCCTTTTTGGGTCCACCTGCCACCAAATCAACCAATAAGTATGTGGCTGATTCTGCAATTTTTGTATTATTTGATTCAAAGCTTTGTCTGAAAACTTTAACTTTACTGTAAATATTATGATTCAAATTTCACCACATTAGGAGCTCTTTCAAGGTTTCATTACTTTCATTTATTAGAAATGAAGAGTTTAAACATCAATGTAGCTTACTTTTACCATTTACTTACTTACTTGTAATAAATAAACCATGTTAAATCATGAGATCGTTACAGCCCTGAACTGCTGAACATCCAATTAGAGAGATAATTTTTAGTATTTGAGGAAGATTTGGGGGAATTTATTTTAATGAGAAACATAAAGCTTCTGAAGTGTGGTAAGGACAAAACATTTTCTTGGTCTAAATCTAATTAATAATTGTGTAGATTTAATTAGTTCCTTTTCTCCTTTTTTCCTTCCTTTTTTCCTTGACTAGATCCTGTCTCCATATCAGTAACATTTTGTGAATGCTTATTGTCAAGACTGTGGCAACTATACTGAGATTCACACATGTGAAATTAGTTTAATGTCTTGTAGTTAAAAGGGTTATAAAGACCCATGGACCTTGAAGTGCTGTCATAGTTTTAACTGAGGATTACTGCCCAATTCAGAATATGTGGTTATGATAGAGGAACAAGCAGAAGTTCACTTTGTTTTTCAGTTCTCTTGTAATTAGTTTGTAGGAACATGAAGAACATTTTGCCCTACTTTTTGAATTCCACTGCTCTAAATAATTTTACATTGTAAATTTATCCACCATTACACTGTTGTAATGGAACAGAACTATTTTAAATAGATGTATGAACACTTAAGCAAATTGAATACTATATTTGTATTCTTGCTAAACTGTCAGAGGTAAACATTTCACTTCCTAATAAAGAAATCTCTTTTGGCTGCTGTAGAGGACTTATTTAGCCACTTGTTTTGGTTTTTCTTTTTACCAAAAAGATAATGTCAATGTACACAATGGACTATTTTGAATGAAGGATCTCATGGAAACTATTTAACAACTATTAACTGAATTATGTTCACCAGGCCAGAAGCATATTTTGAAAATTTTGTGCCAAAGTTGCTTGACACTCCAAATTGATGAAATTCCCACCTAAAGAAGTAAAAGGATCACTGATTTTTGAAAATTTTTTACTTTTTTGTCTACGATTTTTGAGCAAAATTCTACACTTGAGAACTTACACAGTTCATTTTAAATAGACACACATGTTTTTTGTCCTATGTGCACCCATTCTAAAGGTTTGATTTATCTTATTGCAAGGTCTTGTATTGTAAGATATTTCATATGTATTATGATTTATTAGTATTTTTCCAGCACTGCTTTTACTATGACATCAGTAATATATAAATAATTAATTTAAAGTTTTTCCTCTGATAGAAAACTGCAGCAATTTATATTGTTGCTGTTTCTGTGACTGTGAGAAGAGCACTGTTTTCTGTCATGCAAAAAAGCTTTTCAAACACCTTTCATTTTTCTCTGGAGTCTTTATGCCCATTTCTATGAGTAGAAGTGCCATATTTATTCTATTGCTGTGTTAACATAATAGTATATTCACCTTAGTGATGGAGCTAAGTGCATGTTTTGATTCATCATGACTCCTATCCAACTGTCATCTGAATGTGTTTGAAATTACTGAAAGTCCATAGGATTCAAAGGTTCATTAGTATCACCAATATAACAGTTTTTTAAAGTATCTGTTGTGTGTAGATACTTTAAGGTCAGTCTTTTATTCAGGAGAAGAATTCAGAAACCAACAGACCAACAGAAACCAACAGACCCTTGCTTAAGTCTGTTGAAGATATTCTAAAATGTGGCTAGCAGAGGTTACAGGTAGGCATCTGCTGTTGTGCTTAGCTTGTATAGTTCACATTTTTCAAACATGTATTGAGTTTTCAATTATTTTCCTTTGTGCAGCAGAGGAAGTGTCTCTGCAGCACTTCCTTTCTCTGCTTTTTTAAAATTCAAATTTTGCTATTATGTCTTTACTCTTCCATTTATTTATTATTTGGCTGGTATGCAATAATACACCCATTTACTGATAGATTGTGTTTTTTAGTGGTGTATTAGACCTTAGGAGTAGAATCACAGAACAAAAGAATGGTTTGGGTTGAAAGGGATCTTTAAAGACCATCTAATTCCAGGCTCCCTCCCATGGGCAGGGATACAAACTCTTAGACCAGGTTCCTCAATGCCCCATCCATCAACATGGTTTCATGATATAAATGTGGTGAATAATCTTTTAAAATTTTGCAGTTTAAATTTGATACCCAAAAAGACTATTTTCTCCTCCTCTGCCTTTTATTGCATGCCCTAGCCTTTACTTTTGTCTCTTTTCTGTTACCCATACTTTTCATCTTCACAATCCCTTAATCTATACTTTATTTCTCACTTCCTTTCTTGCTCTTTCTTTCCTTTACTTTGCAATTTTTATCCTTTTATTATATTAGGGATTTATATTTCATATATTCTTTTATTTTTTCTTTTTTCTCCATAAGCATATTATCCCTGACCTTTATCTTATTAAAAAAAAAAATTGTTTCATAATCTAATTAAAATAATAGGTGAAGGAATTTTTTTTTCCTTTTTCTGTTAACATAGAAAGAATGAACATAAGTTCATTCTTTCTCTTTGCCTTTGTGTTTCTTTTGGTTTTTTTGTGTGTGTGTAAAAGAAGGGTTCCTCCTGCAGCCATGTTCTGAGATATCTGCAATCAGGCTTCCCTGTATTTTGCTCTTTAACATGCATTCTTACTGTTAAAAATTGATTTATCTGTTATTTCCTTTTAACTTTTCTGCTGTCTCAGGCATCTTTGTTGCAGTACATGACTCTCATTCCTCATCCGCTTTCGCCCTTCCTGAATTATCAACTTTACGCTTCTTTCTTGGTTTCATTCCTCCTCCTTTTTTTTTTTTTTTCAAATGGTTTTTCATTTAGTCTCTTCATATCTATACATCCCCTTTCCTCTCTGCTCATCTACTGCTCTGCTCTGTGTTTCAATGTACCAATCTAACAAAAATACCATTATTGACAATTATATTCTTCTAACCACATCAGTTCTCTCTTTAAATCCTTTTGTGTTCTGTCTTTTACCTTCAGAGTTAAGTTTCTTCTCTATCCCTTCCAAAACCTGCTGTAGTTTCTGCTCTGTGGACCTCTGCATCATGCTCCAAATATCTCCTCCAAGCACCATATAATTGGTGATTCAGTATTGTAGCTCCGTTGGCCTAAGGTTTGGTCTCCATCAATTCTGTCTTTCATAACAATGCCCCATTTCCTCTCCACTGTGCTTTCCTGTTTTCTGAGCACCTAACTTCAACCTCAGAAAAACAGGTCTCCTTCAATCCTACTGAATCACAGAATACCATCTAACTTGTCTTCCTAGTAAGAGCTGTATGCTTTCTTTACTGAAGGTATATGCTCTCCTGTGAAAGGTGCTCTGAGAGCTGATTGTAAAGGGCCATGTAAAAATGCAGTGTTGTATAAAGGGTGATGAATATAACTATGAATTAATATTATTTCAGACAAATTTAGAAGTCCTTCTAAGATACGTACGCTTTGTGCTTTTCATCTCACTGTTTTTGACTCTCACCTTGTAATGTACTTTCTGCTTCACTAAAAGTATGATAATGAGGCATGCATAATTGAAATGGAAACCTCTTCAGAACCCCTTCTGATTGAATCTGTTGAGAATCATAATCATGCACTCCTGAAGTTACAGAAAACTAGTGTATTGATGTGCTCTGTGTGAGTTGCTTACCCAGCTGACATGCTGTCCTTTGAATTAATCTAGTTTCAAAAAGAGTATCAGGGGTACACTAATGGGCTGTAAAAGAAACTGATAATCTTGTGTATGCACGATAAAAGAGCTTTATAGATAAAGTAATTAAATTACAATGGAATGACAGTAGTAGCTATTGGATGCATCTTGTGTACGGAAATCTTTTCCAAAGGAGCAAAAAAATCTACAAGAATAAGGAATCTTTATATTTAATACACCCACAATTTTCTCGAAAGATGGATTTTTCCTTGTAAATAGTTAGGTACTTTGATTGCATTTTGAAGCAATTAATTTCTGACTTTTGGGACAGTGTTTCATGACTCTGAATTTTTAAATTCTAATCACAAATAAATTTTCTGACAATTTTTGTTTACGAGGATTTGTTTGAAGAGATGATTTCTTTCTCTGAATTATATATATTACCAAGTGCTATAATATTCACCTTTTTTTGGCTGAATAATTACAAATGTAGATAATGGGAACTAGAAATCTGTTTAAAACATTAATAAGAAAGCCAGGGCCTAAAAAGTTAAGAAATGGCAACACTAAGATTCTCAGTGCAAAATTAATGCATTTTCTAATCCTTATTTGTATGGATAGAACTTCAAATTTCATTATGAACTCTTGAAAACCAAAGTGCCTCATTGGATCTGATATAAAATGTCGTTTACCTTACTATTCTCTAGAGCTACCTAAAAGAGATTGTAGCCAGCTTAGGGGTGGTCTCCCAGGTAACAAGTGACAGAACAAGAGAAAATGGCCTCAAGTTGTGCTAGGGGAGGTTTAGATTGGATATTAGGAAGGATTTATTCACGGAAGGGGTTGTCAAGCATTGGAATAGGCTGTCCCAGGAACTGGGTGAATCACTGTCTCTGGAGGTATTTAAAATCTATGTACATGTGGCACTTGGGGACATGGTTTAGTGGTGGACTTGGCAATGCTGGGTTTGTACTTGGACTTGATGACTTAGAGGTCTTCCAACCTAAACAACTATTTGATTTATTTGACATTTGATTTATTTGAAATTTGATTTTCTTTGACATTTTAAGTCTAACAATTTTGTGTGCTCTGTATTTCTATTGAAATTAAGGCGTGTCCATTTCCTATGAAAATATCTAAAGAAAGAGCTCTGATGTAAAAATCAATTTACTGATTGGTTCCCTGTGTTCCTGGATGTTGTAATATATTATCTCAATTTCTAAGAAAGTGTTTTTAGCATAAGGGAAATAATTTTCTCAGTTTCACTCTTAGAAAGAATTACAGTTTTTATAGCTGAAATTTTCCAACATTTTTTTTCTGTTTTTTCCAACAGAAAAAACCAAGGGAGAGCCAAAAAGACCCACTATATTTTCTGTCTGCAGTATTCTCTATGTTAAAATGAGTGCAAGTGCTCTGCATTATAATTGTATTCTGGGTTAACTTGGATTTAAAACAGATCCTTCTGTTATAGGCAGACTTTTAAGCTAAGAACCGCAGCTCTGGACATCATCCAACTCTTGCAGTTAATTAGGGCTGTAGACAGTGTGCTAAATTTTGAATCTCAGTTGTATCTGTAGTGCTGCTTCCCCTGTATCTGAAAAAATTTGGCTATTAGCAGAAGTCTGTTGACTGAGATTCTGTCCAGGAAGCCTGAAATTACATCCATGAGCTGAAGGATTAATTTAAAGAAATGGAAGTCTCTTGAGTCTTTCTCTTCAATGTAGCATTGTATACTGTCTTTTTTTTTTTTTTTTTTCCGGGAAAGTACTTTTCTTTTATTTCCCGTCATTATAGACAGGTGCCTTGGTATCTTTTCCATGTAAGGCCAGTCTTAAGACTGTCATCTTTCCAGAAGCTGCAGGCTTGCTACTGTTCATTTGCTCTTTTGTCATGTTTATAATTGTTTTCTGGAGATTTAATTTTAAAGGTTGTAATCCTTATGACCTGGGGTAGTTATAAATAATAATAGAAAATACATGCCATACATATTTTCAGTTCTGTTAGCAGTCCTTAAGGATAATTTTTACACCACCACTTGTAGGAGCTGTCTTCCCTTTCTGATTCTCACACTATTAATTTCCAAGTCAAACCATGGTGTGTTCTTAGCTGTCACTCGGTCTTTGAGCTTCCTTCAGTCTTCCTGAGAGTTGCAGTTTGACAAGTCATGCCCCAGTCATACTTTTTTCAATTATGTTTTTAAATTGACATTAATGTGATTCTTTTTTGGTCCAAGAATTTTTATATAAATGGCATAATACTATGTAATATCTAGTAGAATATTAAGGTATTTTTTTAACCTTTTAAATTAAGTTTTATATAAAGGAATATTAATTATGGAAAAAAAAAGATTCAGATATAGAAAATGTAAATTCAGGTGTGGAAAAATCATAAATACTGATAGAATACTGTCAGTGTGCCTTCTTATATTTAATAGTAGTTTTATTTTAGTTTTGATTATCTAAGATTATGATAGAGACAATTTTTTAAGGAGAGATACTATAAGCCATGTTGTTAATTAAAAAACAACCTAAAAGGGCAGCAGATGACTATGGAGCAAATCAAGAATTCCTATTTCCCTCTCAAGTATCCTACAATGCTGAGACTACTCTATTTTTTGATTCCAGATTCTGATTAATTAATTAAAATTAATGGTTAGAAGGAAGAAGGAGAATGGGAGCCATAATCACAGCAGAGAAGCAAAACTTAGGAAGATTAGTTGCAAGGCAAATGTGTCAAATTAAAGCAGTACATTTTGAGTGAAAGGACAAGCTGTGGGAAGTGAACAGACATATCTGATGGAGAATACTGGAAAAGCCAAAGGCTGAAATGTGAGCATTCAAATACTGAACAATTTTATTAAGGACACAAGTGTATGGATGAAGGCTAAAATAAGCGTACTAATATTATTATTGATAACAAAGAAAGATGACATATTCCTTTTATACTGTTGTGAGGTTTTATAGATCTCTCTTCAGGAAGCCTTATGTTACTAGAGTAAAATAAGGAAGAAGGTTGCTAACTCTTGCCTTGAAAAAAAAAAGGTGTTTTGTAGAAAGTGAAAACATAAAACTATGTCCATTATGTTTCTGTCCTGCTGTAATACATCTCATAAACTAAGGGCTTCCAATCTGTGTCTGTCTCCCTTATGAAGGCAAGAAACAAATGTGTGAGAAATGGATATGTGTAAAACTGTTAGGACATAGTGGCCAAGACAGAGGAATAAATATCTTGCCTATAATTTTGGTTGTACAAATCTTTCAGGGACTTTTCTGTACTAGGAAAACCAGAGCCATACATTTTGTGACAAATTCTCAAGTTTTACTGCAAGTTTAGTCACAACTATTTTTTTCAACCTTTAATTGAGATGCTGGATCCCAAAAAGTAGACTATAAGAGACTACAGTCCTCAGTGCTGTAGGACCTTGTCTTTATGCCAACTTTAGCCTTTGTCATGTTGGTCTGGAGGATGTGTGTGATCAGATAAAAAGGCCATCGCTACACTCTAGGGCTTGGTGTGGGAAGACCTGAGGGTAATGCTTATTTCCATGCCATCCCTCTTTAGTCTCAGGAATTACGAATAAAATAAATCAAAATAATGTGCTGGAAACCTGCATATGATAGTTGAGCTCAGATGGATAAAAAGGGTTAGTCTGGTAAGTAACTGCTTGTCAGGCATGAATCCCAACGTTTTACCTATGCAGTGTTTTATTTATGGGGGTTTTACTTGTTTGTTTGTTTTGTTGAGTTTTGGTTTGTGGATTTCTTGGTTGGTAGGTTGGTTGGTTTGAGTCTTGTTTGTTTTGTTTTGCTTTGTTTTTTATTGGTTTTGGGGTTTATTTTTTTAACTTAGTGAAAGGAATTGTCTGAATATTGGACTTTGCATTTCTTTTGTGTCTGCATAGAATTGTATATATTGAAATAGTTGATGTTGTGTAGGCATGTAGGATACAAAGAAGAATGAAAATAAAAGTTAACCTCTGGGGTGCAGAAATAAAGAAGAAAACTAAAAAGTTTTGGGTTTTTTATCAGTTGATTATGCCAATCAAGTAAATGACAGCTATCCAGAGGTAAAAAATATTTTTTCTTCTACAAAAGACTACTGCCAATGCCTAGTTACTGATTCTTTTCATGTACTCTGATAGAGAAAACGGCAAACTAAATATCATATTACAAGATAATATGGTTTCCTTTGAATCAATGGATTTATTGAAGCCATTGGGGTTAAAGTTTTCTGAAGCAAAGCTTATAGAATCCTTTCTGAGCTATTTAAGCAGAAAATCACTCTATTGATATGTTGATCCTTCCATGTTCCTCTGGGGTCTCATGCTTTGTTCCACTTTATATATTTAATGCTCCTGTCATTGTCTGCATTTCCCCCTTAGTTCATTCCTTTTGATGTGCCTCTTATGTCTTTAGGAGAAGTCTCTTCTTATGTACTAAATTTTCACCTAAAATCTCCTTGAAAACTCACAGCTTTGGGGCTTATGCTAAGCTCCTAAGGTGACTGGACTGAGCAAAAGAGCCTTGAGTGTGTAAGCTAGAAAATGCTTGGAGGACAATGGCTGCCATTCTCCAGCAGCTGCCCAACTGAAAAGAATACACAAACCTAAAAATTTTCATAAAGCAGCAGCCTTGGAAGAAATTCAGGTTGTAAGGTGGAAGCCAAGTAAAGATATAGCACTGTAACAAGATGGTGAGTTGGAGGAAAATGAATCCCAGGATTAACAAGCTGCAGAATTTATGCTTAGTGAACTGTTAAAAACCAGTGAAGGAGGAAAATGAGAGCTATCAACAGCTGCAGAGTATGAGAAGCATAAGAAAATGAGAGGTGCAGGCAAATAGAATGGCTTAAACAATTACATTTTGAAGTGGAAAAGGTTGAAAACATTATTTTTCAGTTTTTAATTAGACAGACTTGGATTTGAATATTGAAATAGAGCAATCAAGAAAAGCTGTAAGAATCTGGTGTCTTCTGAAAAGTCAAAGATTCCTGATAATGTGCAAATTTAAGATATTCTTTCCTAAAATGATAGAAGACACTGAAAATATTACCTAGGTGACTAGCTTTGTCATGATCCATATGTCTACACCAGCGCAACAAGTGTGGCGAGGAAGCAAGGGCTTACTTCTGAAAAGGGGCAGTTACGTCATAGTCCGCTCCAAATTCATTTGGAGTAAAGTAAAAATTATAGAAAACAAAATCCTTTTCAAAAAGTGAAGTGAAAATGAGCTGCGTTAGCAAATTGTGACCCACTGAATACTTCAGCGGGTTTTATAAATCGATCAAACAGTGCTTTCATACTTGTATTATAAGCAATTATAAATATGCAGTCTGATACTCTCTTGCCATACATTGATGTTTGGAGCAAGTGATTGTAAACATGCTGGTGAATACATTGTGTTTTGGTTCTATTTTCTGTATTCAAGTAGTTTAATTAGCAAAAAGAGGTATGTTTTCTGGGAAAATTTAGTATGAGTGTGCTATATTGATGAAAGCATTTTGAACTCACTAGATATTTTAATTAGTTTGAGTCTTATTTCTTTATTCAATCACATTGTCTTAAAAATTTGAAAATTGTACAACAGTGCACTAGTCATCACTTTTTACATAAGTTAATTTTAATGTTGGAAAACAAATGGGAGTTTGGAAGTGGTATTGGCAATACTTGGCTTCTTTTTTTCTACTGTTGGCTTACCACAATACCAACCAAGGTTTCTGGACAGAAAGGTGTTCATATATGCTGGACGGTGAATATCATAAAATAAGCTGAATTGGAAGTGACTGTGCTGGTTTTGCATTGGAGCTACCCACAGAAGTGATTTTTTCAGCAAGGAGCTGCTGAGAGCTTCCTCTGTGCCTAGCAAAACCAATTGCTGGCTAGCTTAGAGAATAGGCATGCTAATGAGCCAATTAAAACTAGATCTGCCTCTATGAGATTCAGATTTTAAAATGAAAAAAAACCCTGGGAATGCTCTCTTTTCCTTCTGGCCTGGGAACAGGTAACAAGGCCGAGCCCCAGCAGCTGCCAGGCAGAGAGAGGGGAGCTGTGGGGCCCTGGCCGAGGCAGGGCCGGCCGCAGCTGCTAACGCCTTGCTGCCAGGTCCCCTCCCTCCAGTGCTGCCCCTGCACGAGATCATGAGGCTGAGGCCAGAGGTGGCCCTGCAGCCCATGCAGAGTGGCCCCTGTGCCTGGAATTGAGCGCAGCAAAAACCAAAGACCAGGCATGCGGCAGATCTTTACACAGCCCCCAGCATGGCCTGAAATATATCACTGTAAATACTCCGGCTGCAGCTCGGCAGAGATCACATGGCCACCCACAGGCCTGGGCGAGATTTTACTCTGTCACTGCACAGATGAAACTTGCAAAGCATTGATCCTCTCTGGAGTGAAAGAAAAGGACAGAGTGAAGACATGTAGAGGAACAACATGAAGATGCCAAGGTCAGTAAAGAAAAGAGACAAGTCCCAGATGGAAGGAGAATGAGAAGTTGCCTTAGGTTTGGGCTTAAATCCTCTTGTAAGGCTATGAAAAAGAATGTAATTGATACATAAGACTCTTTTTCCTGTAACTTATTGAAAAGTATGGGGAAATGAAGATTCAAATTGTAGATATGAGCAAAGGCATCTATGCTAAAGCAAGCAGATGTTGAACAGAGAGAGAGGAATGATGAAGACCCTTCGCCCCCTGGGGAAGAAGAAGAAGACCTCTGTTCCCAGAGATGAAGATGATCTCAGAGATAGATAAGANGACGAAGATGATCTCAGAGATAGATAAGAAATATCTATCTCTGAGATAGATAAGAAATATCGTTTGCTCTTGAATAGGTTGTCCCTAAAATAGTACCCCATAAGTTGACATGGCCCATAAACGTAGCTGTGGGAAAAGCTGTGAAAGATGGGAGGGACTTCATGATTGCAGATTCTCGGGTGGCTGTTATTCATGGAAATTAAAAGCTATGAGAGAACTGTTTTCATGTGGAGAAGTCTCCATAACGTGACAAGAGAGACTCCTCTCCCTAA
>VZRH01008150.1:0-30103 GCA_013397555.1 Urocynchramus pylzowi
TATATATGTATATATATATGAAAGACCTGTGGATTAATGACTTTTTGGGATGTGGTTCTAATTTTGAGGGGGGTATATATTACTCCTTTAGAACACAGCTAGTGTTCCACAATGAAGCAAGAGCTGCATTTTAGCTCAGTGCTTAAACCAAACCAAAAGAATACATTTGCATTGACCTGAATTGACTATGTGGGAAAGGGAACAGTGAAAGAGAGAAAGGGAGAATTGCTCCATTCCTTGCTTTGTTAAAGAAATACTTTACAGTAAATAGAATTGGAAAGATAGGAAAAATCTCTACCTCAGTTTTGGCTTGCATTTAATCATGAAGGCAAAGCTCATTGATTCAGCTTGGGAGGCAGCTTAAATAGTATAGGAAAGACTTAAAATTATAGGAGAGCATATAAAAACTTCTTTATACAATTCTTACTGGCCTTGTGAAAACCATCTAAAGCCTATGGCTAATCTGGCTTGAGAAAGCAAAACATTTAGAGCACATTAAAATAAATAATATCGACATTTTCAGAAAACAATGCCTGTTCTCAGTTGAGTTGGAACCATTTGCTAAACTAATCATTAGTTTCAGTATAGTACAAAACTGCATTTTTTTTTGATTAATCCATCCAAACTACTGCCCAGACACTTTTCTGGTGTAAGGAAAAAACGTTTTCCCTTAACTCTATCTAGCTCTGATGATTGCTCACATCATTCACACACTTATTGACCAATGATCCCAATCAAGGATTTGGAGATGTGTAATTCTAGGCAGTGTGACATCTTCCCAAAAAGACCTTCTGATTTTATCTGGGAGCTGAGGAACAAGATGGATAGAGCAGAGAGATAAGGGAGAAGAAGGCAACAAAATGTTATTAACATTAGTGTAGTAAGCAGTGATTAAAGCACAGGAGGATTTTTCTCATGTCAGAACATATCCCAGCAGAGGTGACTTTTAAAGACCTCAGCACAATTAGGCTGTAGATGTCCCACAGCTCTGCTCAAAGACAAGGCTGTGACTCTAATGTCCACATTCCCTGATTTGCCATCTCTCCAGCTGCAGGGATGGAGGAAGAGAGGGCCCTTTACAGGGGGGTGGTGGTGGATTGTGGCAGAGCTGTGGCTGCTGCAGGAGTGGGGCTGCACTGGGGGCTCCCCACAGTGCCTGGGACTGCCAAGAGTACAGGCAGAAGATGGAGCAGGAGATCAATGTGCTGCTCCCTGCTCCTGAGACCACTACTAAAAGTGTGGTACCTCATCATTGCCCTTGACAGAATAGAAAACAAGTCATTATGCACTTTTTATAGTCTTTTATTAGCTCCAAAGCACCACATAGGTTAGGATGTGATTATAAAATCACAATGTAAATGTACTTTCCTAGATGTTAGACTTTTTATTTTTGAATAACTGTGCAAAACTATATTTCCCAACATAGAGGTTTTATTTGTTTTTAAATTACATCCATAGGAAACAGGCTTGTTTCCAGCTTCATGAAGGGAGAGGAATAGTATAGGAAAAAGAAAATACCAGAGTAGAATATGATTCTAGTTGTGCCTGCTACTGAACTATTACTTTGTGGTCTTGGTCACTGTAGTACAAGAATTTTGTAATACTTCCAAACAAAGCTAAAGAAACTAATTCTAATACGGCTAACAAATGAACTAAGATATAAACGCAGGATAAAAACACCCATAAACCTACAGCAGCCTAGAATTAGGGAGAGTAAGAAGGACATTAAAAGTCTAAATAGAACAGACTATGTCAAACCAAATTAATATTTTCAGTCATGCACAAATAACAAAGCAAAAGAAGTCAAAATGGAAATTAAAAAAGGGAAAACAAAATGCCAACATTTGGAGATGTAAGAAAACACTATTTTATTCAAAAGAACATAAACTTGTGAAGTGGCCTACCAGGTAACATTGTTGAACTTAAACACTGGGACTACTCAAGACATTACAAGGTAGTGTCTCAAAGGGATCACAGCATTGAAAATGTAGTGCGACGTTACTTATCCCCGGTGATCTCTGATCTTACATTGCATATGAAAGCTATTCTTGCAAAACAGTAGCTGAGCCTGCATGCAGCCTTGCAGGAGCATGTAAAGGCAAATACACACTTTCTTTGTTTGTATTCATTCTTTAAATGCTGCTTATTTGTATCCTGAGACTTTCCCTGCCAACTGTGCAGATTTTGTCTCTGGTTCAGCTTCATGTACAGTTATGGAAGGAGGTTCAACAGGTTAAGAAGAATAGATGAAATCTTAAAAGGGAAGGTTCAGGCAATGCACATCTACATCTTTCTGATCATGCTGCTGCTGGGGTTAGAGACAGGATTTTGTGCAAAGAAAAATTCTGATCTGCTTAAGTGTAAAGAGTCAGAGATATGATGATAAAACTCGTTCTTGTTAATGTGGCCTCCTGTGATTTTGATGCTGATTCTTCTCATGTTCTGACATTGTGAAAAAGGTGTAGCCTGTTTAGGTTTCTCTCTCTTTTTATGGTAGTAATGATGATGATGATGATGATTATTATTATTATTTGTTTTGTTTTGTTCAAGTTGGCTTTTCTTCCCCTCTTAAGATCTGGATGGTGAGGAGTTGGCTGAAGGCACAATTTTCTCCACCCTGAGGAAGGTTAACTTGGAGGCAGGGCGTGGAATGGGGCAGAGATAGGGCATGGAGGCAAAGTGAGAAGGGGTCTGGAAACACAACATAATTGTATTCAGATCCAGAAAAACAGTGCCTCTGTTGTTGAAGAACAGGACAGGGAAATGCATGTTCTGTCTGTTAGCTGAGCTACATGTAGGATAACAGCCCACTTCTGCTCCCTGGATTAAATCAAAAGAATGAGACCTCTGCTCTGGTGTGTTTCATTCATCCATGTATTACACTGTCCCCAAAAATGAAAGGTGAAATCCAGATTGTCTGCTGGTAGAGGCATAGCATCCAAACCCTAGGTAGAAATGTGGAATTTCTTTTCTTCAGCAGTTTCTACTCTTCCAAGACTCAGTGGGTTCCTTGTAAACATCCTTTATGGACAGTGGAGGAAAGACACCACTTTACTGTCTGTGTTTAGTTGTAGCCCAGATTTAGGAGTGTTATTAATCTCCACTTCTCCACAAGGGAGGCCAAACAGTGTTCAGTGTTCAGTCCTTTTGATAATCCTGCTGGCAAAGGGATGTGTTCAGTCCTGTACCTGGGGACCTGCAGTCTGGACCTTTCTATCCTTGATGGGCTTTCAACCCACAATTTCTAATTTCCAGCACAGTCTTTTAACCACCACATTGCAGACCAGCCTTGGGGGAAGTAATTTCTGTCTCCTCTAATGTAAGAGTGACTCAGACACAGATCAATGGTCCATTAAGCTGTTTTTCTTATTTGCAACATTACTCTGTAGTGACTGCTCAGGGATGACCATAGGAACTCAACACCACTGTGAAGCAGTTCATTCTCTAATATATCATCCAGCTGAACTGCAAATGTGTGAGGGGGTATCTAAAGTGGAGTTTTCTTTCCGACCATGTGACTTAATTTTTCAAATCTATATAAAATATATATATATATATATTTATATCAATTGCTTCTCAACCTCATCTTATGAAAAAGAGGCCAATATTTATTCACATGCCATGTAGAAAAAAGTATTTTTTTTTTGCTTAAATGTTTTTTTAATTGTTTCACTGGTAGCTCTGTAATTTGTATGTAACCCTGTTCACTTCCTCAATAACTGTCTCATTTTTTACCCACATCTAAGTCAGCTCAGTCTGTTGTATGGAAGAGACAGACCATACTTGCAATTGCCTTTTTTTGCCTTTTTCTCCATCTTTTCAAACCCAGATGTAATCTTTTTCAGTTGGGTGGCTGAAACTGTGCACAGCATCCTACATGCAAGCACAGCATGCATTTACATAAAAACATAAAAATGATTTCTGTTTTGTTCTCTCTTCTTTTCCCAATAATTTCTCCCATTCTATTGCATTTTTGACTGCTGCTGAGCACAGACTTGCTCTTTTCAGAGAACTATCCACAGTAACTCTAAGATCTCTTTCCTGTGTGGTAATGGCTTATTTACAGCCCATCATAGTGTGTGTATAGTTAGGGCTATTTTTTCCTATACACCCTTATCAACATTGAATTTCATCTTCCATTTTATTGCCTATTCACTCAGTGCCATGAGCTACTTCTGCAAGTCCTCAGAGTCAGCTTTAGATTTAAGTATCTTGTGTGATTTTCTATGTCCCCAGCCTTTTTTACCTCTTTCTTTAACTCCTTTTCCAGATAATTTTTTGACATGCTGACTAGCACAGGTTCTCCAGCAATCTTTCTCCATTTTGAGGACTAATCATTATTCATACATTTTTGTTCCCTGTCTTATGCTTGATATTAATTCATAAGAGGATGTCTCCTTTTACCAAGACAGCTCAGTGTCTCTAAGAGGCTTCTGGGAAGGATCATGCCAGTGGCTTTTGGAAATCAAGGAGTGCTGTACAGACTGAGACATTGTTTTCCACGTTCTTTCAGGCACCCACAAAGAACTCCTTCTGAAACACAGCTTCTCCATACAGAAATTATGTTGACATTTCCCAAGCATGACATATTTATCACTGTCACGATTTTTTTTTTCTTTTTAGCTTTTACATAACTCCAGGATACTTGTTACTAGTCAGTTGTTCACTTGATCACTCTAAAACCCTAGTGGAATTGCCACCTTCTGTTTTTCTGCTATGGGAAAAATGTAGGGATAAGATAGAACTGCTGTTAGTTGAGAAAGCTCACATTGAGGACCTTGGCAAACTTAATTTTCAATTTTTTTTTCCCTGAAACATCCGTTATTGTCCAGTCAGGAACAATACTTTAGGCTTATTTCCCATACATTTCTTCCAATGTTGTGCTTCCTGAGTGGTATTTGATACACATTGCTCACCCACTGGTGATCAATGGTAAAGTTTCCACTTCTGACATGTCCTATGGTTAGTATTTCTGACTTCAACAAGTTGTTCTTCAAAACCTTTTCTGTCTGTCTTATTATGCTTCTATATCAGCTTTCCAAGGCTTATAAACTTTTCTATTTTTCTTAAGTAGACGAAAATCCAATTTTGCTGAAACATGTTTATTTCTGATAAACTCTGCTACTGTTTTCCTTGCAGAGTTTTTTCCTGATCCTTTTGGAGTTGGATTTTTTGTTTGTTTGTTTATCTTGAGCTTCTAGTATATTGTTTTTAAATACTCTTTGGTGCCACTTTCAAGCAATTTCTGTTGTCACATACTCTTGATGTTTTTAGAATGATCTCCCCTTTTTGTAATTCCTCTTTAAAAGTAAATATGACTGTTGCAGATTTTTCTCAATTTTTTTTGTTCCCTTTCCTTTGATTTATTTTTATTACGGATTGATTTTTTTTTTTTTTTTTGTATATTCTTATTTTGAAGCAGATCCTGAAAGCACATGGGAATGCTTGCTGTCATCTGGGTTTCTGGCTCCAGAAAGCTGTTGTTTTATGATTACTGCAAATGTAGTCTTCCAGTAAGATGGGAGTTTTGGATTGTTGTTTTGTGAAGTTTTGTTTGTTAATTTGTTTGGAGTTGGGTATATTTTTTGGTTTGGTTTGTGTTTGTTTGGGGGTTTTGTTTGTTTTGTTTTATTTTTTTTTTAATCTCCTCAGTGTCTTTTGGAATCCCTTGGCCTTTGCTATCAAGCCAATGCAGTCAGTAGCACAGCTCTAGCAATCTGCTTATCTGAGCAGGGAAATTCTGTCCCGTGATTTCTGGACTATGGTTTGATCTGGCTAGCTTATTTTGCTTTAGATCTTGTTAACTTATTTACTTTTTGACTCTACATGTTCATTTGTCATTCCTGTCCCACAAGCCATGAGCTGCCTTTACAATCCACACACAGAACTGGTTTTCTGACACCCATGCAAAATACCTTCAGTGTGACTGCTGGGGCATCCACCACTGTCTTGTGGTCTTGGCAGCTGTTTTTAGCTTTACTTGCAGGGTTTTCTTCTCTGTCCTATGCTTTCTATATATCAATTTATTGTACTTTCATCAATAATATGCAAAGAGTTTTTTTAGTTGACCTCTCCCAGTATGTCCAAAACTTGTCCTGGTCTTGATGACTGTCATTCCTTGAGCAGTCAAGAATGCAAGAGTGAGGCTAAAGGACATCAACTGAAGGAAAGACATGGATCTTTGTCCTGGGCTTTTAGGATGCTTAACATTAGACCATTCCCAGGAAAACTGAAACCAAAATCCTTTCTTCTGAGGTTCCTAACTCTCTTCACAGAGAAGAAAATAAGAAAATAATAAAATAAGAAGTCAAGGTCAGCTGGTGACAACAGAAAAAAGACTTAAGTATAGCATTGTCCACTGCCTGGGATTTTCCTCTTGCTTTAAAAATTGTACAGATAGCCTCACTGCCAGCAACAGTTTCCTGAAATTTATTTTAAGTTTCCCTTTTTTAACTTTGACCCACTATTGGAAATTTTTTCTGGCAACAGAGGAAGTAATTTCTTTCATGCCTAAGGGGAATGCAAACGTCTCTCAAACATTTGCAGATGGTTTCATGCCCCCTAGTTATCCTTCTGCATGCTACATATTATATCTTTTTAATCCTGAGGCACAGGTTGCTCTGTAAAGCTGTAAACTCACAAGAAAACTAGGATAAGTCTCTGTCTCTCTGGCTTTTTTTTTTTTTTNTTTTTTTTTTTTTTTGGGTGGTGGGGGTGGTTTTTTCTTTATTTTTTCCCTACACAACTTCATTTATTTTCATTGACGTTGGCATATATGCATCTACAGTCAGAACCTGTCCCTGTGAATATGAAGGAATCTTGGGCCAAATGAAACTTTTAGTCACACCAGGGGGACCCTATTGACTTCAGTTTTACCTTCAGGCCTTTTGTGTGTGCTGGATGAAAAGATACAGCTAAAACAACTCTTAGAAATATTCTGCTCTGTTCAGGGCAAAGTGCCACAAAAGCTAAATCCTAAAAAATCGTGTAACTTGTCCATCTGGAACAGGTGTTTACAGTATATAAATAAAATAAAGTTGTTTTTTTGCAGACATAGAGTCAGCCCTCTACTAAAACATCTTACTTGAAAACCAAGTAAAGAGCAGACAACAATGTGAACAAATGTGGGAGTTGGAGGTAAGGGAAGGGTGGCACTGCTGAAATGAACTACAAAACCCTTAAAGATTCAAAGGGGGAAAAATATCCTGGACAACCTAATGCTAAAGTTCCTGTTATTAGCATTGCAATTTCTAACTTGCAGATTTTTACCTTATGGCAGAATGTACAATTTGTAAAGTGAAAGTGAAGTCATCTCACAGAAAAATCTTGGCTTTTTAAGCTATCGAAGCAGGATATCCCATTTAGTGGAGGCAAAGAAGGTTAGAATAAGGAGTGACGTCAGAAGAAATTCTTTTTGCCCACTTTTGCTCAACTTGGCATCCTCTATTCTTTGGAGAGCCACAGGTCCTATTGCTTTCAGTGGATCAAGTTCTAAGTTGATCTCTTTAAGCTAAGTTAAGCACTATTTTCTTTACCATCCCTCTTGCCAGTTGTTAAAATACTACATGCTACTTGATGCCACGAACCATAAAAGCCTAGCAAGAGAAAAAATAAGATTATGTTCCATATGTGGAAGGTTTTAACACCCTGTAACAAAGGAATAATAGATTTGAATGTTCAGAGTTCTGAGTTTTTATGACTTGTCCGTGGTTACAGATTTGGTCTGGTAGGTTTTCAAGGGATCATTGAAGGGAAAACTGGAAGTGGGAAAGAAAAAGGAAAGAGTTGAGAGACAAATAATTGTCTGAAGACAAAGAGAAGACAGTTTCCTGAAGAAGTGTGGACACAGTCAGAACCTACAGTTAATGACAGACTAGAGCTGGTGGACTCAGGATTCAGTGTGTCTCAATGCCTTATTTAAGTTTTGGGAATACAGTTATCATGATTTTTGTTTTACAAGTTTACATCTATATAGATAAAAGGATTTAAGTAGGGTTGGAATTTTTTAAGCTTCAAAGGATTCACCAAATTGAAAAGATTGGGGACTGGTAGTTTAGGAACATGTCTACAGATACCACTGCTTTTACAGCCTCACCTCAGCTAGCTTTAAACTGGTTAATCCTGGCAGGGTAATGCAGTTGTGATATCAGTTGATTGTAGGAGGATCATGCTGAGGTATTTACCTGGATGTCAGTCAGGCTTTGCAGCCTGAGTCCAGCTTGGTGCTACCTGGCTGCAGCAGGTGCTTAGCTTAGCTAGTTTAGAGCTATTATGGTTTGATCCATCTGCACAAGACTGCAATGTGGCTGTAACTACAGTAGCCAAGCTCTTCAAATGTCTTTAACCACCAGGATGCATTATGTGTCTCTCTCCCTTTTAGCTTTTATATGTTTTTCTTTAATGATGCACTTCTAAAGTAGATCTACTTTGGCAACTTTTAACAAAATGTACAGCTGAATTAAAAATGTTTAATCCCAGCTCTTCATACTATAGTTTATTTAGGGTTTCTCTTCCCTTTTTTACCACCTTGACAGTGGTATGTATGAAATCAATCTATTCACTGTGGTCTACAACTCCCATAACATGCTAAAATGTCATGCAAATTTCTCATGATTTCCCACTACCTGTATTAAATCATACATTAAAATTACTTCAACACAGTCTCTTAGAAATATTTCCAATATCTTTCTCTCAACTGAAATGAGACTTAGAGGACTTGTCCCCTGAATCTTCCCTTGATTCTTTCTTGAATCTGGGGATAGCTTTAGTACCCCTTAAGTCCTTGGGTATGACTGCACTCCTTAGTGGCCTGTCAAAAACCTTTGCTGAAGGCTTTCTTATTTCCTTTGTTACTTCCTTCAGGATTCTGGGACACAATTCATCTGAGCCTGGTGCTTTGTCAAATGTAACAGTCCTAATTGCCTTATTATCTTCTCCAGTGCAATAGCAAAGCCTTTTAACATTTCACTTTCCCCTCCAGGAGAATGTCTCTCAGTCACAGAGATGCTACATACCTATTTTTTTAAATTTTTCTCCCCACTTCCCCCCAGTGAATAATGAGGTGAGGCATTCATTTAGGCCTAAAGCAGAATCAGACTCATCTGTCACTAACTTTCTACTTATGTTCTTCAATGTCTCTACTGTATTACTGCCTCTTGTAGAATTCAGAATATATATTTAGAATCACAGAATCATAGATGTAAGGAATAGAAAAGAGCTATTAGGTCATCCAGTTCATTGCCCTGCAACTGGAGGATTGTTCTATGAAATATATTTCTCACTTTTTTCTTCAATAATTTTTTAACATCCCAGGTGTTTCCTTTGGTGTCACTTTAATGTCTCTCACAAGCAGGAAGTTTTCCCTGATGGTTTGCTGTTTCCTCTTTCTGAATGTTAAAAATATTGACTAAATTAAATGGCCTTGTTTCGTTTCCATTTTTTCTCCGTTCATCTTTTCAGACAGATGTAGAAGACCCTCCTTTTTTGGGGAGACATTTTGATCTTATCTTCACACTAGCTTTGTGGAGTCTGAATTTCTCATAGACTCATAATGGCATAAAGATGATAATGGTTTAAAAGATCTTACAATAGCTAGAAGTGACATGCCATTTCCAGCCCGGGTGAAAGCACCACAACTGCATTTAGAATATCCTCCTCTGTCGGTGTCTTCTGGTTCCCATGGTCAGCATGAACCACAGTGAACATTGTCTGCTACAGCAGTCCTGAGCCAGGCAAAGTGCTTTAGAGCCCATTCCACTCCTTCTTCCAAAGCCCTGAGCTATAAAGTTGTGTGGGTGCCAGTTAGCACAGATTTTGTATTTATCTGTTCCAGTATCAGGGCTCCTGGTGTCCAGCCAAGGGCAGATACCCAAGGCAGTGCAATACAGAGCTCACCTGTGACCCAGAAGGAAATTGATTTCCTTCTGCAAAAGGTCTGAACACGAACTGTCTATCCTAGATAATCACAGCTGGACTTCTGCCTGTGTTACAGCACCTTCTTTACAAATCAGGTGTCTGGCTCAGACTTCCTAAGGCTGCAGGGCACAGGCTCCTTGCACAGAGACTGCCAAATAATACTTGACACAAAACCCCCATATTTTGATATGTTGTGGTTCAACACTGGCTAAATGCCAGGTACCACAAAAGTTGCTTGCTCATCCTCCCCTGCCTCAGCTAGACAGAGGAGAGAAAAAACATTAAATGAAGGGTTCATGAGTTAAGGACTGGGAGAAAACACTCCAAGAGCAAAACAGACTCAACTTAGAAGTACAAAGGGAGTTTGTTACTAACTGAATCAGAGCAGGATAATGAGAAGTAAAATAAGCCCTTCAAAACATCTTTTTTCTTTCAACCCCTCCCTCATTCCCATTGACAGTGCAAGGAGACAGAGCATCAGGGTTTTGGGTCAGTTTGTCACCTGAGATTTTCTTCTGCTTCTCCAGGAGAGGAGTCCTTCCCCTGTGAGGCCATGGGTTCCTCCCATGGGAGACAGTTCTCTGTGAACTTCTTCAGCATCCACTTTCACGAGCAGCAGCCCTTCCACACCTGCTGCAGTGTGAGCCCCTCCCATGGGCAGACAGTCCTCCCACAACTGCTGCAGTGTGGGTCTCCTTCCACGGGGTGCAGTCCTCCAAGGACAGGCTGCTCCAGCCTGGAAGCAGGGCCCTCTCTCTCCTCTGGGGCTCCCACTGGATCACAGCCTCCTCCAGGCCTCCACCTGCTCTGGCATGGGCACCTCCCCCATGGGCTGTGGGTGGATCTCTGCACCCCCCATGGATCCCCAGGGGCTGCAGGTGGATCTCTGCATTCCTCATGGATCCCCATGGGCTGTGGGTGGATCTCTGCACCCCCCATGGATCCCCATGGGCTGTGTGTGGATCGCTGCATTCCTCATGGACCCATGGGCTGCAGGAGCAGAGTTGCTTCACCACGGTCTCACCACAGCCTGCAGAAGAATCTCGACTCTGGCACTTGGAGCACCTCCTCCCCATCCTTCTCCACTGACCTTGGTGTCCCCATGTTGTTTCCTTCACATATTCTCATCTCCTCCTCTTCTCTGACTAGCAAGACAAACTGAGCCCCCACTTTGTTTTGATTTCCTTCCTAGGTATGTCAGCACAGAAGCATTACCAGCCTCTCTCATGGGCCCAGTTTTGGCCAGCAGCAGATCCATCTCAGAGCCATCAAGAATTGGCTCTGCTGGCCATGGTGGAAGCTTCCAACAGCTTCTCACAGAAGCTCTGCTACTATAAAACAGGCCATGCAAAACCAACTCCTAGATACTAGCCCTTTGCTGCAACTGGAATAATCTCTAAACCACTATCTAAACTACTGTCTCTGAAATCTGTATAATGTACCAGAGAAATCTATTGTAGGGATGAGACTGCAACCCCAAATCCCTCTGGCCTTTCTTGGTCTAGCTCAAACTCAAGTTATTTGAAAGTGAACACAATATTCTAGATTCCAGTTATTAGAGCCCTATTGGCAGCTTCCTGCAGGCAAAGAGATTTTGATAGCTATAGAATGTTTATTTTTACTTTCTTTGCTATTACATATAATTTATTACTCTACTGAACCTTATTCATTTTTACATTTCATAACTTTTTCAGGCTTTCCCCCATTTATCTTTTGTTCTTTGATATTTTCAGGTGTTCGGTGTGGTTCAGCAAGGTTTTAATTTTCCTCATCAAACTGTGAACTTCTTCCTTTTTCTTTCCAGCCAGCTTAATACAGTTTGACATTTCCTCACATTTCCAACAGTCTGTAGCTGCTTCTACATGTAGCCACTGTGATTGGAAATGACTGCATATGATTATTGTTAGACATAATATTGTGATTGTACTGCTGTTGGGCATTGCTTTGAATGAATGGAAACCCAAAAGAAAACATATTCTGTTCCCAAACATTTTAGTCTTAAAAACAAGGCCAAAGCATGAGCCAAGTAAGCTTACCATGGTTCAACAATGACAAAATACTTAGCTGTTAAAAAACAGGCACCCAGGGTTACACATATCATTAAAAGCATTACAGAGTCAACCTATTACACTTTTAAAATAGGAAACTATGAAAAGCATATACTCTGCATTAAATTTTTGATCTTTTCCAATGTTCCTATACCAACATAATCATTCTCTTTAGGGCATGTCCCAGCCTGCACTGTATGTAAGGAAATGAATTATACCAAACCTTACAGTATTTGCATTGCCCCTTACATGTAAACCAAGTGTTACCTGCACCACACAGTCTCATTTCTTCTTGTATTTCTTCTTTTTATATGGTAGAATATAAATTTGGATAAAGTATAACCCAGCACAAAATGTGCTTGCAATTTCCAAAATTATTTGCATATTTCCTATAGTCAGATCCAGTAATTTTTTTTTTCTGAAAACATTGTGAGAAATTATTGCCTTGCTATGACAAAGAGTTTTACAACTTAACTATGTACTTAATATAGAAAAAAACTGATTTGTTTTAAACCCAAAGCCTCAGAGTCTCAGTTAGCATTCCTTGGCTCATGTCAAGAACACATAGTAAAATGCCTTTTCTTGCTCAACTTTTCTATATTTTTCATATATTTTTTACACCTCTGCAATGTGTCTTCACTATCATGTGCTAATGGTACTGTAAACAAGTAATTTAAAGCATTTTATGTTAAGTCAGGGATGGGTTTAAGTATAACTGGCCTGTAGTGGAACAGAGGGACCTGGGTCTCCTGGTTGCTGGCCAGTTGAACACAAGCCAGCAGTGCCCTGGCAGCCAGGAGGGCCAACCCTGTCCTGGGGACACCAGGCCCAGCATCACCAGCCAGGCAAGGCAGGGGATTGTCCTGCTCTGCTCTGCACTGGGGCAGCCTCACCTCAAGTGCTGGGGGCAGTTTTGGGCACCACAATATAACAGGGGGCATCCAAAGCAGGACAATAAAGATGGTGAAGGGTGTTGCAGGGAAGCCTTATGAGGAGCAGCTGAGGTCACTTGGTCTTTTCAGCTTGAAAAAAAGGAGACTGAGGTGAGACTTTATTGCAGTAACAACTTCCTTGTGAGGGGAAGAGGAGGGGCAGGCACTGATCTCTTCTCTGTGGTGACAGTGACAGGACCCAAGGGAACATTCTGAAGTTGTGTCAGGGGAGGTTTAGGCTGGATGTTAGAAAAATGTTCTTGACCCAAAGGGTGGTTGGACAGGAACAGGATCCCCAGGGCAGTGGTCACAGCACCAGCCTGACAGTTCAGGAAGTGTTTGGATGATGCTGTCAGGCATGTGGTGGGATGCTTGGGGAAGGTCCTATGCTGGGTCAGGAGATGGACAGGATAATCCTGATGGTCCCTTCCAATTCAGCATATTCTGTGATGTGCTTGATAATCAGACTCCTTTCCTGAATAACAGCTGGGCTGGTCTGTATGGGGATAGGCTTTTACGCTACCTGGGCAGTGGTGCTGGAGTGCAGAGCTGGTGCTGTGAAGTCAGAGATTGCAGTTATTTTGTGCCAATTGAATAGCAAAAAGAAGCTGAGGTAACCTACTTCTGACTGGCATCAGAGAAAATTTCCAAAATCTGCAAAAGTCAGTTTGCTCCTAGAATCTGTGACTTTAATTTATACTGGTGTGATATATAAGGGAATTGATAGGAACACACATGTGCGGATGCCTGGTGCTGAGAAAAGGTTTTATCCTTGAAAGCCATTGGCAGGCATCTGAGGGCAGAGAGAGTGTACCTGGTGTATGAGGAGTGCAAAGGAAAAGACAACATGAGGCTTGTCAAGAGGAGGAGTTACCAAAAGGGGGTTTCCAGCTATAAAAAGCTTTTTGTTTAACAGAGGAATCATCTTTATCGTGATTTAAGAAGAATTGCCCAAGAAGAAAAGGCACTTCATGAAGAAAAACTGATGGGGTAAACCCAAACAATTTTTTGAGAAATTTAATATCTGCTTTACTTGGTGGTTTCTGTTAAGAATGGAGATAAGCACACACAGCTGCAGATCAAAAAAACACTTTTAGCTAGGCATGCTTACTCTGTGCTGTGCCAGACTCTCTACCAGAGAAGCTGCCAGTGCTGTGAATAAAATACATCCACTTTGTTCATACTAGTCAATTTAGGATCAAACCCATTTAACATCCTCTGCAACAGGGACTCAATGCACCTGCACAACATTTGGTTTTATCAGAAGCATTTAGCCCATTTAAGCTAAGAAGACCGAAAAAACTCTGAGTCCTTGTGTTCAGACCCATTCGTTTTTATTATGGATAGGCTGTCAATTAGCCTTGCCCGCATCAGCATCAAAATTAACCTGGTAGTGCTAAAATGATGGAGTTGAAAAAATAATTAGCTTTTAGCTGCTGTTTTCATGTAAGTGAAGCCAAGGCAAAAAAAAAATCATCACAAATCTTTCAGGGTAACTTGGCAAAGATTTAGCTACATTAGTTTTCAAAAATGCTTCCGCTGTTAAAAAAAAAACCCAAAACAACAAAACACAACAAAATAAACAAAAACCCCCAAACAAAACAAAACCCCAAACCCAAATACCTCCCTGCAAACACAAGCAGAAAAGTAATCCAAATACAGCTATTTAGCTCCATATTCCAGCTAGTGAATCCAAAGCAATTCAAATTTAATCCGAGAGTGCATTTACGCCAAATTCAAATACTTTCCTCCCCTGTATATTTGATATTTTCTATTCTAAATGTCTCTAAGTGTTCTCTCACCACAAATTCTTGCCACAATGGCAGCTGTTTAGCAAATAAACTAAAAAATAAAAATGTTGTCATTGTGAAATAAGATATATTTAATTAAATAAGATAGAGAAGTGCTATTACAAGAACATAAAACTGTAAGGCACAAGATAAAACTAAATTACTACATGGCTGCTCAATTCAATCTAATCCTTGAAGATAAAGATGGAGCCAGAAAATTGCATGTATTGTGAAATCAACATAAGCCCTAAGCAAATATTAACTAGGGATATATAAACTGATTTATTATAAATACAAGTGTGAATGCTAGGATTAGTTAAGGAAATGCAAACTGAGACACAATAAGGCATAAAATACTCCAGTATTTCTCTAAAATACTGGGAAGTATACACAAAAAAAATGTGCAATGCCCAGGACATAATTTTTGTTTACCTAATTTGACATACTGTGGAGGGGAAATTATGGAATAGAGAGAAAAATGATACATTTGTTTTTAGCAATTTTTGATAACATTCAATTCATAGAGTTTCTTTATGTATTAAATAATAGAGTACGTTCTAAAAAATGTATTTTGCTTTGGTTTTAACTGTTTGTTTTGTATGTAAGTTCTACTTACTAAATCATTAGGAGTGCATATTACACATTGAAGACTGTGCATGAGATGCTTCTCAGTATCAGAGGACTCATATTTTTGTATGGTATGAACAGAAGGCTATCTCAAGCAGTTTTACTTCCATATCTTTTCTGGGAAGTCTGCAGAATATGCATGAACAAGAGAGAGATAAGGGTCATCAGTGTCCATGATAATAGCAGGTGCATACTGCAAATATCTATATGTGCTCACTTTAAGCTTAGGTTTTATCTTATGGAGAGTTAAAGATGCAAAATCCTTCAGGCCAGACCCATCTCAGTCACACAATGCTGTCAGTGGACTTTCTTGCTTGCATTATACTGACCCCCAAGGCAGATTAAGGCCTGTTCAACTGACCTTATTGTGTCTACAGGGAGTGAGAATTTAATGTAGTTTGCAGCAGATCTTTCCTGCCCTTATTTGTTTATTTTTTATGGCAATCTTCTTGTGGAAGGATAAAAATGAGAAAGTGGGAACTTTAATGGTGCATCTTGGTATCTTATCTCATATTACTGAAGAATATCCTGAACTCTTTAGACTAAAAAGACACTGCTTTGTTTGTGCAGCCAAGCCTCCAGAAGGCATTGCCACAGACCATACAGGGCAATGACCAGAGGTCAAATAGGCATGGTATGGGCACTGTCCATTCTTAGTCTCCAGCAAGGCAAAGGTTCCATGAGAGGTAGGTACCTGAGGGCAGGAGGGAATGAGGCATGCAGGCATCATGGTGGGACATACCTGCTTTATAGCAGGGCTGGATCCTGCAGACTTTCTCTTCTTTCTAAGTGGAACCATTACAAGACCAGCTTTTCATAGTTTGTCCTCACAAGCTCCATCTGTTTAACTCTGCTGTCCTGGACCCTGAGTTGTGTACAGCACTGATCTGTTAACTTACATTCGGGCTCTGAACTGCATTAAGGAACTATTTTTGCCCCTTTGGCAGAGGAAGTTGGCAGTGGGCAGTGGGTTACACTGACAACTGACCTGAGCCCATATTCAAGCCATGTTTCTGATGTGGACAACAAGAATTGTGACTTTCAGGAGCACAGCAGCAGCTACATGCCAGGCTATGTCTGCTACCTGTATGCTACCTGTCTGACTGTTCCAAAGCTGTCCTTAGAAAGTTGTGTTCCTCTTTCAGTTTTCCATTTATCCTTTTTGTTGTTCCAATTATGCAGCTTTTAACATTGTTTTCTAGGCAAAGACTCTGTTCTTAGGAGTCTTAGGCTTCAGCCTCTTGGCTTTATGCACTAGCCAAAGAAATCTAATCCCTCCAGACAAATTGATCATTTTTCCTTATCAGATTCTGGCTTGTCTGTCTTTTCTGCCTTCAGTGATATTCAGTGCTGGTCTCCTTGCATGGTCACTCTTGGCCAGCAGTTTTCTTCTCTTCTCCTTATTTCAGCTTCCTTGTTTGGCTGGTCCATCTTGTCCTCAAGTCCTAGTCCTCTGTCTCTCCCTCTACTGTCCATCCTCTGCTTTGTTGTCTGAAAACAGTCCCTCAGCACTCACAGGAGCGAGGCACTTACTTGGGTGCCAGTTGAGAGGAGACTAAGGCAGTCACATTTTCTGTTCTTAGTTTCAGTTTTCAATCCTATTCAGCTTTATACAGCCTTCAGAGGGAAAACCTTGACTTCCTGGAGACTTGATCATATTTAGTCACTTCATGACATCAAGACTTCTTTCATGTGGAAAACTGGAAAAGAGCAAAACCAGTCACCAAAGAGGGAATACAGACTGTTGCTGTTATAATTGCAGAAATTCTTTATGATTATATGAAAAATATGTTATTTATTTTTTTAAATTTAGTTTTGACATCTTCTTTGGTAAAATTCATGCATATTTTCCACAGAAGCATCAGGAAGCACATCAGACACAGGATATAGTCCTTACCAGTTTAAATTATTTTTCTTCATCCCAAAGGATGATGAGCATTTCAAAGAAGGGTTGCCATGAGGATTTATATGTTGATGAAAGATATATGTACTTGTGCTAGTCTCTATCTAACTATTAATTTAATTTTGAATGAAAATTAATATGCATATAGAATAGCACAGATGATGTCAACATGATAGCTGAAATTCATATAGCTTTGAAAACAGAATTTTAATGTGAAATTTTGGACAACTTTACTTTTAATGGTGGTGTGGTATGGATTTTATGTACTTATTTTTCTGATTTTTTTCATGACAGGTGAATTCCACTTTCCACTACTCACAATGCTGCTGTCATTCTCTGCTTAACATGTCCTGAACATTATCCATGAGGTTATTCTGGAAGTTCTTTCTGTAGCACAAAAACAGATGAAGCAATTCAACCTTTCCTCTAGAGATTTTGATTCACCCTGGTTTAACCTATGTACAATTCACTGCTGCAGGGCAATAAAAAAGTGATAAAAAAAAAGAAAAAAAAAGAGGAAGTAATGCCAGATGGAAAATGAGAACACTTAGTGAACATGAACAGATGCATATCTCTTGTCTTACAAAATTTTCATGTATTTTTACTGCTGCTCCCCAATTCTGATATCCCCATGCAGTAAGGTCTTAATTTTTTCTGGATTCTCAAGTTCAAACACACTGACACATATTTTTCTCTTTCTCTCTTTTTCTCTTTCCAACTGTCTGTCTGCAGATAACTTATACTTACAGGATTTCTTACAAGGCCACTAAATCTTTTTCCCAGTCAGTTCACAGGGTGCTTTTTTTCATTTAGCCTTGCTTTGGAAGACATCCCTTTGCCATTACTATGCTTGTTATGATGAAGATAAGGCACAATATGCTACTAACAGAAGTTAGAACTAATAGGTGATTTTTAGCTCTATTTTTTTAAACAAAAGAGGAAATAACTGAAGAACAACATACACCCAGGAAACTTCACAAATGGGAGAAGAAAAGTGAAGCTTCTATTGTTTCATTCACCTAGGATCTGCTTTGATGTTACATGAGGATTACCTGGGTTCTTTTGTTCCAATTACTGAGAGCAAAGTTGAAGAACTTCAGTATGCATTAAGTCTACCAACTTTGATGTTATGCTGAACATTCCTGACTCAAATTTGTGTTGTTGGAATTGGCCTAGAATAACTGTATGCACATCAAAATACTCAGAATATAAACAGTGCAACATCAAAGTATATATTTTAATGTTATTTTCAAGACCAAATAAAACAACAGTTAGAAGTGTTGATCAACTGGATCAGACGAAGTGTTACCACTGGATTTTGTGACAAAATTGCAGAAGCCGTCCTTTTTCTTGTGTCTCATCTGTATTGGTACTGCCATCATCCTTTCAAAATACTACCATGTAACAGGAATATTTTGCAGGCAGGATACAGGAAGGGACTTGGGCACTGGGACACAGACACTGAGATGTCTAAAATTTAGATTTTGAGCTGTGGGAATGGAGAGGAGAAGCAAGTCCTCTAATTTGCATTCACAGCAACTAGCACAGCAAGAGGCAGAATTTACATTCTTAATTTCTTCCCCATTTACTAGGGTATGAAAACTGGATCCAGAACCTGGAAAGTATTCCTGTGTCATCATCACCTTGGATAAAATCAAGACTTCTCATGCCTAGTAGTGCCTGTAAGGTTGCATGGTATTTCTGTTAAATTATTGTATGCTATGAAGTATTCAATAACTTCCGATTTACCTTCTGATTTCAATTAACTTTACAGTTCAAAACTATGACTGAGTAAAAAAGAAATAGCTCCTTGTTTTGTTTTTGGTTTTATTTTTTTTTTTGGAGCAACCTGTTATGTTAGAACAAATGTTCCAGCTTTCATACACACATGCTGCTTGATTTCAGCCTTCTGTGTGAATTTATTTTCTTTTTAAGTTTAGATATTTACTGTGAATTGATTTAGTACATCTTGCATCAAGCAATATAAATCTTGAAAAATCTTTAGAAAACTCAAACTTTAACTGGACAGAGCCTGGTGTTTTTTGAAGTACACTTTTGAAGATGTGCTTATGGACATGATTTAGCAGTGGTTAATGGTTGTACATAAAGAATTTAAAGATCTTTTTCAGTGTAAATGATTCTGAGATTCTATTATCAAGTTCTTTACCAAGCTAAGTTGTCCCATTTTAATCAAAAGCTGGAAAATCGTAGAATTAATGAAAAAAATTGTAAAAAATTAATGTCTTGTGCTCATTAAATTGTATTTTGCATCAAAAATAGTTTCACTTTTTGGAATTTGGCAATATGTACTTAAAGAAGGCTGAGCTAAGGAGGACTTGCATTGCTTGGTGGACTCCTGATTTTTGACAGTCAATGAGAAAACATCATTAAGACCCTAAAATTACATTATAATATGTCTTATGTAGCCATTTACATTTTAATTCAAATTCTGTCTAATAACTAGCATTTTTGTGAGACTGGCTAAGAATTACAAAGACTCACATATGGGATTAAAGTGGTTTAGTCTAGCATACCACTTCTGAAAGTGGACTGTATCAGATTCTTGACAGAAGCACAGGAGGAATATTACACAAAATTATGGAAATTTTATCTATATGCTTTCTTATTTTATTTAGCCTGCTCAATTAGAATTTAGGTTTTGAGCTAAAGCATAAGGATTTTGAAAATCTGGGAAATATTTTTAAAATAAGCAATTCTTATAAATGGGTCTAGCTGCTTCACTTCCAAAGCTATTAAAAGTGCAGCTGAAGATTTTTTCCCTCTGCTTGTCTGGACTTTTTCTGTGCTTACTGCATCTAAAGTAGTTAACACAGACCTGATGGGTTTGTTGCTTCAAACCAATGATGTTACTGGCTCTTTTCCCTGGGTTTCTTTAGAAAAGAATAAAAATCAGATAGCAAAAAAATTAGTTATGTCTATCCTTATAATTCTGTGTCTTAATTTTAATAACTTTGTTCTATCTTACTGTAGTTTTACTCAAACTTCTGCACTCTTCTCCATTTATAATGCAGCCTCTCAAATAAGTTCTGAAGAGGGATTTAGTTTTTTAATCACAGAATCATAGAATGTCTTGGGTTGGAAGAGACCTTAAGGATCATGCAGTTCTAGCCCCCTGCTATGGACATGGATGCTTCCCACCAGACCAGGTTGCTCACAGCCCCATCCAACCTGGCCTTGAACACTTTCAGTGTGTGGGTGTAGGGCATCCAGAGCTTCTCCGGCAACCTATGCCAGTGCCTCACCACCTTAACAGTAAAGAATTTATTCCTAATATCCAATCTAAAGCTACTCTTTTCACAGTAATTTCCCCTTATCCTGACACTATATGCCTTCATAAAAAGTTCCTCTCCCATTCTTTTGTAGCTCCCTTCAGGTACTGAAAGACTTGATAAGGTCTCCCTGGAGCCTTTTCTTCTCCAGGTTGAACAATTCCAATTTTCTCAGCCTTTCCTGACATGTTTTCAGGGATTTGTCTAAGCCAAGCTCCTGCTCAAATCATGGCTTACTGCAATGTTACATCTGGTTTTGCCAGACTGCTTCCCGCTGAGTATTGAACATTTCCAAGGATGGAGGTCCCACAAACAGTGACTGACCACTGCCTTTGGAATTTTAAAAATATAAATTTATTATATTCACTCTTTAGTCTAAGTCCTTCTTTGTTATATGCATGTCAGCTCTTTGATGGAAATGAATGTGGCCTAAATTCTATCTCTGTCCCCATTGATGGTATTTCCTATTGTCTGGGTGCAGACCTTCAGAGGCACATTGTCAATAGGGAACAGCAGGGGCTGGTCCTTGGTTGAAATGTAGGGCACCTGAATCTAGACTTTTGACTGTCATACACAGCTGCAACTTTCTACCTTCCTGCTAAATACCAAGCACTTTGTCTCCTGTCACATAAATCAGACAGAGCCAGATTTTTCTATTCTAGCTGGGTTTGTGTGCCTTCCTCCTCACTGGGTGCCTTCCAGGAGTACATTAATCAATATGACTCAGGGCTGTCTCTGGTGTTTTTGCTGTTTTCAGTCAGCTTCTCCTCAGAGGCTACAGCCTGGCCACCTTACAAGGAAGCACAGCTTTCCTCAGCATTTCCCAGTTGTAGGAAGAAGGGAGCACTGAGAGAGAGGATGAAGTTCTTTCAGGAGAGATGAGACTTTTTTATTTGAGTGAGAGATGAGACTTTTTTTTTTGAGACATCTCTTTCTTTTGATCTACTCCTGTCATTTTCAATGTGAATTTCTGGGTTTGCATTATCTGCTAGAATGTCAGATCATTGTGATAGAAGCCAGATATTAAGAGAGATAGATACACATATGCAGGAGTAAGGACATTTAATTGAGACCAGCATAAAACTAATATTGTGGTAATATTTAAAAATGGTGAACAGGACAACCCAAATAATTATAGTCCTGTCAGGCTGACATCGATCCTTGGTGAAATAAGGGAACATCTGATATAAGGCTCAGTTAGGAAAGAGCTGAAGGATGGAATTAATGCCAATCAACATAAGTTTATGGAAAATAGATCCTGTCAAACAAAGCTGATATTTTTTTTTTTAGATCACAAGCTATTTTTAAAAGTAATTGTATTGATGTACCATACTCTGCAAGCTATTCGACTTGATAGCGCATAACGCTTTCATTAAGAAACTAGAAAGATATAAAATGCACATGACACACATTAAATGGATTGTAACCTTTTCTTACTGATGGATTATATGATCTAATTGTAAATGCACTGTCATCCTATAGTAGAATTTTTCAGAATATTTGGTCCTCAACCTCATGCAATTCAACACTTTTCCAGCATCTAGGAAGAAGAACAAGGTTATCACTGATGAAGTTTACAAATGATCAAAGCAAATTTTACTGGTGAGGAGCATAGTTCACTTTTCCAGTGAATCTGTGAATGTTTGATGAGTTGAACACAAATCCTGTCTAAGACCAGCTGTGAAGTCCAACAGCTAAGAAAAAAGCGTTTACAGTAATACTATTTTTGTATGTTTAACAGTCAAAAGCTTTAGAGAAAGAAGAAGCTAGAAGTAATAACCTTTAGTAGATCAAAAAATGCAGTTAAAAATGTGGCCTATCTCCCTAGCTATGTGTGCATCTTCACTTCATTTAGACCATCCAGTTTAATAAAGAAATTTGCTGTTACTCTTGATCTTTCCTTGCAAAGAATGCTGGCCATACGAAGTTAAAGATTATCTCAGAGCACATCATCTTTGAAAAGGCCAGAAGGTTAATCAGTCGTTAATCTGTGGTTAATTAATCCATCACAGTCTGGTTAAGTGAGTTAATCTAATTCTCAAGTATATAAGCAAGAGACTCCTGTGTTGCCATTCCAGCAGTTAATTGTTATTGGTTTTAAAAAATACGTTGAAAATTTATGGTGAAATAAGGTCCAGAACACTTTTGTGTTGAAAAACCCAGCTGGGGCTTGGATTACAATTTCTTAGACAGACTGGATGACTTTCTAAAGCAGATCCCTGAGAAACAGTAACTCACTCAGGGCAGTTATGTACTTTTTCCTTACTACACACCTGCTTAAAAACCTTACTCAGCCTTCTTGAAACCCTAATATCTAAACCGTTTGCCATCCTTTCCCAGGAGGGGATGTTACAAACTGGTATTAGATTTTCTTCCTTTTATTTTACTGACTCTCCCAAATCTTCATACTGTGATTTCCATCAAAACCATCCCTGAGTAGCACTTTTTCCCTTTTTGTTCCTGAAAGTACATGTTCTTTTGTAGCCTCTATCAGCATTTGGTAGCCACCACTGGTACTGTGGCTTCCCCTCAGTACATCCCTTCATACTAACCAAGGTTTTACCTGTAGCACCTGGAACCCTTCACAGACATTTTGTCATGCCATGACCCTTGAAGAACAAGCTAGTTTTTCTGCAGCATGACAGTGAAGTAAATCAGAATATATTGCAATATCTGAACTTAACAGACGCTACCACATGAGTGCCCCAACCAAAAACTTTAAAGAAGCCTTTAAAAAAAATTTTAGACCTGGATGAATCAATTGACTACAGGATATTTCTATTACTTTGGCATTTCGTCGATGCTTCTCTTAGGACTTGTCTGCAGTTGCAAGTTAATTTGAACCAAGGTGGGCTGTGAATTTAAAATGAAACTACTACTACTGAGTAAATGCACATACTCTTCTGCTGGAAAAACAGTAATATACTCTTATTTAGTAAATCCATCCAGAGAGTTTCCTCTTTTCCATCTGAAAAAATTCAACAAGGCATTTCAACAGCTATGGTGTTTGGCAGCAAGAGAATAATTTCAATCTAATTTAATGATCAAAAAGCCCTTTTTTTACTTCAAAATTCAAATCTATCTACTGGACCTACTGTGGCCCTATCTCTTCTCAGTTCCACATTGTCTTCCAGTCCCACTGGAGGTTACTCCAAAGCCACTGGTCAAGTGATTTTCTCTTACAGCAAGAGCTCTAGGAGACACCTTTTGACAATACTCTGGTAAGTCCCTTTTTAGCTTCTCTAGCAGCATTTGCTACTAAGATCCAGAAAGCTTCTACTTTTCCATCCTGCTTTACGCCATCTATTGTAAGAATGTTTCTCCTGGGATAATTTCCCAGTCTTCTGTTACACTGACTTTTCATATGTTTCAAAGACACCCTTTTAGGGGGACTTTCCACAGGTTAGTGCATACTATTTTGTTTTCCCTCATTTGCATATCTGAATTTTCTCTGACTTAATGTATTCTAATGCTCATCATCTCCTACCCTTCCCTGGGGCTAATTTTCTTTCAAAGTTTATGGACTGGAGTTAGCTCTTTTTTTCTATATATGGACTAGTTTCGAACTTATTATATTTTTTGTTATAATTGCCCCATAGAGCAATTTTTCAACATGAAGTACAGATCATCAGTGTGTGTCAGAAATCAGGCTTTCATAACTCAGAGTAAAACTGTATAAATTGTGTCTAAGTATTATAATTGTGCCCAAAGGCCAAAGAGATAAAAATCCAGACTGGTGTTGTGTAAATGGATGGATAATAATTGCTTGTGTCCCAGAGGTCTTACAATCCAAAAATTTTTTTTTTGCCTTTTAACTTAATTGGAAATAATTAATATTTATCACTTTTAACAACAAAATCCCAGACTGGGATCTGTTTTCTCCACCCCACTTCCCATTCTATCTTCCTGTCTGCTTATTCAGTCCACTTGAGAAATAGTAGGTAGCAATAGTGCTTTAATCAGCCATTTTAGGGCACACTAAAGAGTACTTCTGACTGGGAATGGTAATGACTATCAGATTCAAATATCTATTACTTGCTACAGAGCAATGAGGCTGATGAAGTTTATGCAGGTTCTGCAGATGTATTTGAGATTATCCAAGTTCAATTGAGTGAAAGTAGCTATGGGTGATTTGCCCACTTAAGCAAAGAAGCAATTTTTACTCTTCCTGTGTCTAAGGACTCCTTAGAACTAAATTAACACCTGTATTTTGGGTTGAATGAAAAGTAATGTTTTTAGTAAAATTATTTCTTCAGTACCCATCCAATATTACAGCTGTTATAATGATGATAAGAACTTCTATCCTGTGAGATGAACTTCCACAGATCTATAGTAGTCTTTTGTGTGTGTGTGTGTTCTTGCAATGAGCTCTCCATCTAGAGAGAAACCATTGTAAAATCTCCCATCTGGCAAGGCAACATCCTTGGGGTTGACTGGATCAGGCCAGAGCAAGGTTTTCTAGAAGTTAAATCAGAGCTATGGTAATACAAGGCAGAAACGAGGGGAGTGCTTATCTGACAGGGCTACAATTCCATGTTCCCTGTCTGCTGGGACTGTCCTGATAGAGCAGGTCACAAGCCTATATTTCACTAATGAGGTTAATCAAGACCCTGGGAAATGGGTACAGACACTGCTTTAGGGGTTGGGCTATACCCATGGGGTCTGGTAACAAACCTCTGCAGTGACACTTGCAAAACCTCTCTGGCAAATAATAGATCACAGAGCATTTATTTTGATCTTTTGTTATTAACCTATGAAGGATGCAGATTCTTTAAGAATTATTTTAGTGAAGAAAAGGTTGTTTATCTACTTCTGCAACAAAAGGTTGCAGTTCCCAAACATGCTATTTAACTTTCTTGTTCTTGCTAATTCATTATCAAGTTATTTTAATAATGATAAAATTATTCAGCCTTTAAAGAAAGAGGAAAACAATCAATGCTGGACTGTATTGGTTGACTGTGTTCCTTTCTTCAGTAATAAATTGCTTAAAATGAAAGACAGATCCTCTTATTTTATCTTCATTTTAACAATTTTGACTTTTTTCAGGAATCCCATTCTTTTCTACCATTTCCCCCCACTTTTCTAACATAGAAATTGAAGAATTAAAGGAATTAAAGAAAGAGGCACACTTTTAAGGTGTTGCCAGTGTTCTGAGTTTTCAGTGAAGGCTAATGTAACTGTTATTTGTTAGATTAGGATTTTTGTTTTTATCCTACTCTGTAAATGACTGATGCCCTGCATGTAGCAATCCAGGTCCTTCAGCCTTCTAGAGGAACAAAATACTAAAAATCCCATAGATAAGGGATTGTGGTGGAAATTCTGTGTAATTTATAAAATTTTTTTTATGCTTCTAAGGAACTGCCAAAGTTCCTATGGGATAAAGAATTTTGAACTAAAGGTGGAAATTGTGAAATATATTTCTCCTTATGCTGGAACAGGATTATTGCTAGAAAGATATTTCATCCAGTGCCTTGGAAAATGTGATTAATTGTCACATGAGAATCATCAAAAATTGTATTGTGTATGAGAATCCACCCTAAATATAAATGCAAGTGTATAAAAATCTTGCTATGTAAACCCAATAGAGAAAGACAAAAGAAATGGCCTGGTAGGGGGTTTTAAGAGGACTTCATTGTGCAGATGTGGAAGGATGGATGAGAGATGAAGTGACATTAATGCAGCCTCTTGCTCTTGCTAAGGAACAGGCTGAATGGTCCAGTCTTCTGGTGGCAAACATTTGTGTTGCACGTTGGTGCAGATGATGTCAGCTCACCTGCATGCAGCCTGGTTCTGGAACCACTGGCTGCCTCTACACTGTGAGTAAAACAGGCTAAAGTTCACCAACTGCCAGCACAGCTTGCACATGCACAGATAAATTCCCTTAACCCTTAAAACAGAGGGGCTGTGGCCAAACTTCAGTTCGGGGATGTTCCTTGGGCTGCACAAGCCCCTGCACAGTGCCTAGGCATTGTCCTGAGAAGGTCTTACAAGCTCTTGGGGTTTGTGGCAGTGAATATTTCAGTGAGGCATCCATGGAGTGAAGCTGATTATGCATTAAGCATTTCCCGGCCCACTTTCAATGGCAGGGAAATTCAGAATAAGCAGAGTTTGTCAGTAGGTAAATTATAAACAGAGAAAAGGACTACATTTGTCAAATTTGTGATTTTCTACTGATTCCTCACTCATCTCCAATGCTTGGCTATATCCCAGCTGTCCTGAGGATTAATTAGTTAATATTTATGGAGCACTGTGAAAATGAGGCCTGCTAGAATGGTGCTAAATGTTTTATTTACATGGTTTATAAACAGCAGCCAGTAGGTCCCACATGGGGTTGGTTCAGCCCATCACGGTGTTCGCAAACTTCCACTGCAGGTTGAATCAGGATGGCTTTTATCATGATGTAATGTATTTTTATTGCTGTACTAGAGCAAATGTATCCCTTAAATTATGTGATTAGTTTCAGCACAGCTCACTCTCCAGAATAGCTATCATAAAGCGTGAGACTTTGAAAGCATTGCCAAATTTATATTTAGACTTCAGTATATGATTTCATGTCAAAAATTTATGCACAACCTCATATGTCAGACAGCATTATTGATTTTAAAATGTGTAATGTTTTTCTTATTGAAAAAGTGTTCCCAGGCCTGAGCTTATTAACACAGTGTTGATTACTCTTTGGGGGCAAGCAAATGGTTTTTCCATTTATTAAAGATGATAAGAAATGGAAAATCATGGTTTTTATATACACATTATTTGAATGAAAATGATGGTTACTGATTAAATAATATGAGGCTTGAAAATTAAAGTATAACACAATGCTTTCCCTTTATAAAGTTGTGCAAGTTACTAGAAAGCCTCTATTTAAGAGACATATTAGGAATGTTACCTTTCCCTCTTTTTTCATTGTGAACAAAGTTTGCACCAAAGCAGAATGTTGTATTTTTTTATCAATGCCCGCATCAACAAAAGAAACAACTCTCTGTTTGAGACATAATCATGCCCATTGTGTGCATATTGAAACCTGCCAGAGGATTAGCTTTTGTAAGGAATAAACATCAAGAATTTAGATGACTGCTAAGAAACCTAAAAGTGGAGGGTTTGGGGAAGGTGAGGAATGTTGCATTCAGTTTGGGTTTGTTTTATTTTTTCTTTTCTCAAGGACAGTCATGGGATTTAGATACCAAATTTTTTTTTTTTTTTCATTTGGATGAAAATCTCAGTTAAAGCTCTTACTAACTAAATAAAGAAACAATGAAACTTCTGTCTTTACCAGCACTTCCTGGTGCTGGTATTAAAATCTGTATAATGCTGCAGTAGTGTAACATGGCATATTTAATCAATGAGGTAAAGATCAAGCTTCTGGCCTTATTGAAATATTTCTAAACTCCACTGACTTCAGCATGGCCAAGACTTCATTAGTTATTTCCCATGACACTGCTCAGCAGGTACTCAGTCGTTGTACCCTGATGTGTGCTCAGTTCTCAGTTCCTCAAATGAAGATTTAGATAGAAGAGATGCTCAGTTCATATTTTTCCCTAAAAGCTGTCTTATTTGCACATTCTGGTTTTCACTAGGGATATTGCTGGCAGGAGCTCCCCTTATGTTGTGTAAACACATAAATAAGCTTTGCAGCAATTAATATTGGTCCACTTTCAAGACTATCCCCACATCTCCACTCCTTTGGAATCCATTATCAACTTTTTCATTATTAACATACCACTCAATTTGGCTTTATAGATTGCCTATAAACTCCTTCTATTATGCCATGTTCACGTTTATATCCCAAGTCTTTCTCTGCCTCCCGGAGGAGCCTGGGGAAATACGTGTTACTTTCAAAACATGCAGCACTGGGCTGTTATGTTGCAGGGTTGATAGTGGCTGAATAGGCAACTTAGAAGTAATTCTTCATGTCCTCTCCTCCTTGATAGCTCAGAGTCTTGGTCTCCTCTGGAGATTCAGTGGCAGATGGTGGTAAAGTTGAAATTAGCTGAAATCTTGCACTCTTCCAATTATTATGTTCCTCCCCGGAATGCAAAGCAAGAGTAGATATATTCTTTTAAGGAAACTGATATGGGTCTTGGGCAGGCACAGCAGGGAATTCATTGCAGCATCTTCTTGTGAGTTTTCAGCCTCCTTTCCTCCTTGAGTCCACTTGGATTTTTAATTATCTTTCAGATCCTCTTTTCATTTTGCCTGCTCAGAAATGCAGAATAAAGCCTACCCCCTGTTTTCCATCCAATTCACTCACAGTCTTCTGTCACAATTATTGTACTATAATCCTCTCTCTCCATTTTAATCCTTTTGCATAGTCAGTTTATTTCAGAATTAGGGTTCTTATCCTTTGATCTATTAATTTAGAGTTTAACCTTATACTCTCTTTCTGCTTTTTATTTGGGGCATTGCTGAGGGTTGTTTAAGTGGGAAGAAAGCAGAGCAGGGCCTTCTTATTACACATTAAGGATCCCTTAAGGAAGGCATTAGGGGAGTCCTCCTAAAGGATGGCTACTGGGAGAAAAATGTAATTTGGATTTGGATCTGAAAGCTAAGCAGGGTAGGGAAGCTAGAAATGAAAGAGCTGGGCACCATTACTCTGATGTTCATTCACTGATTGAAACATCTTATGGTTTAATTTGCTGACTAACTTCAAATAAAGTACAGCTGATGTATTTTGAAAAGCAAAAATCCCCTCTCCTCAATACACACACACACAGAGCACATCCTGTGAATTGTTTTGATATTTTTCCAAAGTGAGTAGCCTGCCTTTGGTATCAAATGCTTGAGAATAAAAAAAACCAAAAAAACCCAAAAAAACCCAAAAAAACCCAAAAAAACCCAGACAAAAACCACCTTTTTTCCCCCCAAAAAGTCAAGAAATACTTGGGAATGAAGTGAAACTTTAAATTGAATGAAACTTTTTCTTTCAAGTTGAAAAATCTATTCGTTGCAGGAGCCTGTTCGTGTATTGGAGGTAGCAATCTTAACGGCAATATTGTTTAATAGAAAATGGGAGAACACACAAAAAGGGAAAGACAGAATGCTTGCCTGAGTGGACAAGACATAGAGAGCACTGCACAGTTAAACAGGTGGACCCAGCACAAGTACTGAGCCATTCCAGAAATCTGTAGCTATTTTTCCTCATATTCTTTTCGGCACTACTGTACATCTCATCTTTGGTGGGAAAAGGGGAAAGGAGAGAGGTTGGAATCAAGGAACTCATTCACATTTGGATTGGCAGAAAGGCCCTTGGGGAAAGAGTTTCAGAAGCCCCGAGGTGAAATAGTTCTTTAGCTTCATACTTCCTACATAACTGCAAGGAAGCAAGCCCATGATTCAATTCCTCTTCTACAAAATGGGAATAATACATCTCTTGCTCAGAGAGGACCTACAAAAGGGTAAACCCAACAGTAGAAATAAGGCATTGCAATGAGAGAGGCCACTAAACCAATTTGCTCAGGATTCTTAACCCCACTTGGACTCAACCACAAGCTCTGTGGGGTATTGGGTCTTGTCACAGCAGTGTATAGGTACAATGTTGAAGAACCAGTTATGTTAATGAGGGATTTTGAAAATAAGTAGTAAAATAGAAAAGACAAAAAAA
>VZRH01008150.1:35841-77307 GCA_013397555.1 Urocynchramus pylzowi
TGCTTCCGGGGGGAGGCCTGTGGTGCGAGAGGGAGACTCCTCTCTCCTGATGAACTGGGAGGTGTAAAGTGAGAGATGGTACTGGGCAGAGAATTGAGTGTTTGAGGGGTGGTTACTGGAGTGGGAAGGTAAAGCCTTGACTCATGGTGTTGATGGGAGAAGGTGGGGGGAGGAGAAGTGGTTTTTGAAACTTCCATTGTAGACATTGTGTGTATGTGTATGTTTTTTTTTCCTTTTCCTTTTGTGTTTGTAGTAGATGTAATAAAGCTTTATTCCTTTACCCCTGAGATGATGGAGCCTGCTTTGCTGTATTTTGGGTCACATCTCACAGTAACCATTCGGGGAAATATGTTTTCATGGGGGCACTGGCATTGGGCCAGGGTCAACCCATGACACTATACATGCATACACAGCTTCATACAGAAGATAATTTATCTTCATGAAAATCTTTTGTGTAGCCAAATCACTTTTTCTACTAAGGAATATGGTAAAACATGGTTATAAATGGTATGATACAACATTGCAAGTTTGGTGGCCCTTGACAGTTTTACTCTCCAATTATTATGTATGGAGAATAGTTTGTTCTTCTTAGTGTCCCTGGCCATCCTGTGAGGAATATGTGATTTGGGGGCTGTGATGACTTGCTTAAAATTTGGATTAAAGTCACCTTTTTTTTTCATGTTATTGCCCATCAGAAAGGTGTTACAATAATACCTTTAAATTGTATGAAAATAAATGCTAAGATGGAATTGAAAGATTTCATATGTGTCTCTACCATTCTTTATCCTTCATTGCACCTATGCAGTACTTAGAAGTATTTAAAACTAATTAAAATGAGGATTGAACACAGTGATCTGAGAAAGAAAAAAAGAGTTTCAGTCACATTCTTTTTTATGATTTCTCAGTGACTCTCTGTAAGGTCTGTCCTTCCTAGAAATATAATGGAGGGGTAGCTGGATTGCTCTGGGATTGGTAATATGATGTAGAGTCTTTTATTTCTGCATTGTCAGTACAATGCCAGTCTAAGTCTGTGACTAAAAGTTGTTACCATCTGATGGCTCTTCAATGGGCTATTGGAAATGAGTTTCATGGTTCCAGTTTCCAGCAGTGAGGCATCCACATCAGAAAAGCCATCATTGCACTTGGCAGTACTAATTGGCACCCTTGTCACCAGCCAAGGACTATAATGGGCTGATGGTAGTCCCTTCAGATCAGAGCTTAGGAACATTGCTGTTGAAGCTTTTATTCCTGCTCCCTGTGCAGTACATTTTTTGTGGACAGACAGAGACATTTCCAGAACTGTCAGTCTGATACTTTTTTCCACAAGTTACTATACTCTAATAAAAAACATTTTGTCAGAAAATTTTTGCAGAGATTTACAGTTTTCCTGTGTTTTATTTTTAAATAATTCTTTTCAACAAAGATGTTTAGAGCATATTAAGACTCCCTACATTGTTCACTTACATGTTAATAGTTTTGGAGAATATAATTAATCATCCACTATCTTGGGTACTCATGTTGCTTCCACAGTGCTACAGAATTTTTTCTTCTTAATGTATTCTTGCTGTGGCCTTTTAAGGTGAGAACACCTAGTCTTGTCATTTTAGAAAAGTGAATTAAGGGATGTGGACAGATATCTTCTTCCAATTCCAAATATGCTGGTTTGTAGAAATCTCTGTCCTCAGCTGCCCTCCTCCTAGAAGTTACTGACTCCTCTGCTGCTCTGGCAGAGAAGTCTATATGAATGTCCCCCCTATTTCTCCAGTGAAAATCAGACTAACTCTTTCAGACCACACAATTGTTCTGCTAGAAGTAGCCTTGCAAATCTTGCCCAAAGGCACTTGGAGAAATTTCATACAAACTTTCACCACTGTTTATATGAGCTCAGTAAATTCTTGTAGTGTTGAGACAGAGTGAAAATTTTCCAGAGTAAAAATCCATTCGAATTTAGGTAAAATAAGTCTGTAGCTGTTTAGTCTAACTACTTGTTCTTGTGAAAAGCCTATGCTCAAAAACTGCTTCAGCTGAAGGACTGAGATAAAAGAGGCCCCTTGAACTTTAAAACAGACAAAGACCAAGACCAAGCTAAGGCTGCGAGAGACAGGGCAGGATGACCTAGGAGATCTTCCTGTACTTTCTAATAAGGAGCTTAGTTACAAGTGTAACTAGTAGCAAGGGTGACAGAAATCAGTAAAATGAATATGTATGAATCTCTTATGCATATGAATCAGTAAGGGAAATAAAAAGAGATCTGGGGTTCTCATAGGTACTCATATCTTTTAGGAAAGCGATTCCCACATGCGTCCAGCGCTGTAATAAACACACCGGCTTTACGGCTTTTACAAAGTTGTGGACTTTGTTTTCTTTTTCTGCAATTCAGTGTATAATGATGAGGCCTTAATTTCCTCTTCTGACAAAGATTTGACCAAAAGAGAAGGTTTTTCCAGACTGGAGGCACAAGAAACCTTACTAGATCTTTAGGGCAAAAAAGTAACTTAGGAAAGTGCTAGGCTAGCCAAATGACACTAGCACTTAGCTGGGATACTTGCTGCCAGACCAATAGTTTAAAAGGATTAATTCTATTAACAGAATTAATTGAAGAGCCAAAATAAGGCCCAGTTCTGTAGAACACATGTTTTCTTTAAGGGTATTAATATTTCTTTAAAGGCAATGAAATAATTTACATATTGAATCTCAAGTTCTTGCTTCCACACCTTGATGAACTGAGCTTTATGATAACAGCAGCCTTTAAAAAACTTTGAAAAGGGTTGAATGAACTTGGGACATGGAGAGACAGAGACCAAGAGAAAAAACAGGAAAGAAAGGGAGAGAGAAAGATGGAGATAAGAAAGAAAAGATAAAGAAAGACAAAGCCTTACATTTATATTCTTTTGCTAGAGCCAAATATAATTTAAGATTCTGCAACTTGTTTCAAAAGTTACTTTTAACTTTTACTATTTTGCCTGTGATCAGATCTGGAAGTGCCAAAATACTATGAGAAAAGCTGTTTTAATGTTAATTTTGGCCATGGACAGAGACGGAAGTGTGAAAAATCTCTCCACAAGCAATCTTTCACATTACATTTCCTTCTAGTTTGAAGTTTCAAGCAGTGAGAATTAACATTTGATTTTGGATCCTAATTGCAATTGAACCTGAACCTTTTCAGGTACTGTCATCACTAATTAGGAAAGTTGAGTCTGTGTTTACATAATAATAAATAGGTATTGAGAGCTGTCTCTCAGAGGATATGAGATCCAATGAACTTCCATTACATCAGTCCTTCAGCAAAGCATGATAATTTAAATGATGGAAGTCAATACCATGGACTCTGATCAGGGTGAAAATTTTGTGGTTATAATGAAGTCTTTTGAGTCTTGAGGGTTCAACACTCAAACTGCTCAGGTCCTTTTTCAGTGCTTTATAACTGTGATAGCTGAACAATACCATGATCTCTGCAAATCTTCTTTTCCAGTCAGTGACACTCATGAAGAATGAATCTGACAGTTTGTATTCTAATAATTATTAGAAGTAAAGACTAATTATAGATTTTTCTTATTAAGCAGTCTATGTTATTAATGAGAATAGCAGCTGTGACAAAATTTATGAATTATCTGCGCATTTATTTGAATAAAAGAAAGAAAAGATGGCAAGGAACTTCTTGAAAGTGGAGAAGCTTTCTGGTATCCATGGTTTTACAAAGATGAGATGCTAGATATATGCTTGAAAGTATTATTTGTAAAGAAAACAAAATCTGTAATAACACAAAGTACCTCAGTAAATTGAGAAGTCCCCTCTTATACTTAACAAAGCGAAAGGAAAACAATTAAAAAGAGGCTCTCTTTTTCCAAAAGAGAATAATTAAGATTGTAAAATCTTTTTGTAACTAGAGATAATGTGTGAATTAGAAAATGCTAGAAATTGGTGTCTCCCTTTTAATAAGTAATATACACTGCACATTGCATGCCAGAATAACTATCTGTGTATCTAGATCTGTTTTTCCTCTAAATTTATCAGTTGAAGGACAGTCAATCATCTTTTGTCATTTTGAGTCAGGTTCACTGCTATTGCTGATCTGGGTTGGCAGTTGTGTCAATATGTGTATATGTTTTGAAAAAGTGTAATGTATGTATGATGTAACTAGTGGGAATACATTTTGAACTGTGGCACTGGAGAAACACCAGAGAAGAGAATGGTTATTGTTAGAGAGGACATTAAACACAGGCATAAGTGGAATGTGACTTGGAAATCTGCCTTTAGATTTTGATCATTATTGCTGTTTGTTATTCTGTTATGCTAATTTGACACTGACAGTAATGTATGGGGATTTTTTTGAAAACTGTCAGGTCTTTATTTTTGCTTATGTTCTCTAGCTGAATGGAGTTAGTGCAAGATGATTGAAAAGCCATAGATGGGAATAGATAGACTTACAGAAAAATAATAAAGCCAGATATAGGGACTTCATGCTCTTTAAGGTATTTATTTTCTGAATGCTGTGTGCTTGCTCAGTCTTTATGTCTTTATGGAACAAGTATTTTACTGCAGAATGCACTATCGAATTGTTGTGTATCTCTTCTCACTTGAAAATCCCTGAAAACCACAAGACTTGTGTTTTTGATAGGATTCTGGAGAGTATGATAGGACTGGGGAATCTGGGTGGATGACACTCATTTCGGAGCCAGGGCATTGCCCTATTACAGCCGTAGCTGCTGCATGTTCTCTTACTCTGTGGTTAATGCAAGACAATTCAGGGCAGCTTATCTCTCAAGATTATTTGCCTTGAGTGCTTCATTTTCACAGCATTGTGAGAACAGCTTTTGTAAGAAGTGGATACTCCTGTGTAAGGTGGTTTTTCTTGTGTCAAAAGTCTCAGCAAATTTCTGGTGAGTATTCACCAGAAAGATTTGACAAGATCTCCAGTAATGACACCCTTCAAGTCTCTTTCTTGAAATAAAATCAGGTGTTGGAGGTCATGATCTAAATGTTTAATATAGATATGTGTCTTATCCAGTGACTCAGAATTATGCAAAGCCATCCATGGTTAAGGGAATCAATGAAATTACATGATTAGCAAGAAATCTTGTAAGCAATGGCATGGAATAGATTTGACTCCAGAAGGTGGAAACCCCAGACATTTTCAGACAAAATGATCCCCTTCTTTTGGATACTGCTCTGGTTGTGATGGCCAGATGCAGCACATTTTCAGCAAAAATCAGTTATTTTTTCAGCAAAAGAATAAGTGCCATGATGTGATTTCCTTTTGTCCCAGATGAGCTGAAGATATGGAGGCACTAAACAGCTCTTCTGAGTGTTGAGCATCTGAAAATTGTGAAAGGAGAAATTCAGAGCACTATCTTCCCCTTATTTTTGGAACTTGTGAAATTGCTCTGAAAAAGAAATATATACTTTTATAGTAGACTAGATAGTGATAAGCAGAAAGTTTTTGAAGAAAATAGCCCATTGGGAAGAAAGACTTAGATAACTTCAAAAGGTTTTTGTGGGCCATTCTCCTCTTTGCCAGGCAAACAGAATACTGTGTCAAGGATGAAACATATTTTCAAAATGAAACATAACCACTGCTAGAGAATGAACTTCCTATCTCTCCATTTACCAAGGATTGTCTTCCTCCTTTATTTTGCTTATAACCTCTTTATTCCTTGTATTTGAACAGAAACATAAGCTGATGGATTTCCTTGAAGTATGTTCTGCAAGCATATCCTCTGGGGACACTGCATGGACCTGTCCACGCTGATGAGGTGATCCAGGTAGAAGATAACTTTTTCTACTTTGTTAGCACATTTCTGGTGGGAGTAGTCACCTGTTCTGTCTTATCTGACACTGCAATGACACTGCAGCCCAAGTCAGGCACTGATCGTGCTTGGTATTGGATACTTGCCGCCTCTTAGGGCATCTATTATTGTTACAAGATAGCACAAGTTTTCCACCCCATGTTCCAGGCTACATACACATAAAATTATTCCCTAAGTCCTTTCTGAAGATAAGAGAATCTCTTGTTCTCAAGCAGCTGACATTTATCAGTGTTTCTCAACACATGCCCTGAACACTGCCATCCGTTTGTGAGATCTGAGATGGAGTCTGAAAAATGGCACTAGAACCTTACATTTTAATATATTATAAAAGTATTTCTACACAGGTGGGTGAGCAAGCAAGCAGAATCACAAACTAAATAATAATAAAAAAAAATCTCAACAGAAAATGCAAAAAAGGATTCAGAAACTAGTCAACTAAAAATTAGACTAAAAAAAACCATAAAAGATGATGTATGAGTAGTTTTTTAAGTAATAAAGATGGTTTCATTTAGAAAAAAAAGAGAAGCACAGATCTAGATGATACTGAGCATAGTAAGCCATGTCATATAGATGCATGTAAGAAGAAAGGATGATTTTCTACACATGATATGTGGGTTCATGCATCTGTGGTTTTCTCAGAGATCTTAAAAGGTAGCCACTTAAAGGAAATATTCAGTAAGTTACATTCTGTAGCTCAGGGTTTGACTAGTGATGGAATTTATTTAGAGATTTAAACATTGAGCTATACCTACTCATGTGATGGCTCCAAAGTCAGCAATTGGCCTTTCTTCTCTCTTTTTTTTAATACATTTTTTTAATAATCTCTTATTGAGAAAGTGACTGTGAACCAGGGAAGACAAGGAAAGCAGAAACACCAAACTGTTGACCCCAGTTTTCATGTGATGCTGAAAGATTATGATCTGTTGAAAAAAAATTCTCCTGCTCTGTCATTGTGTTTGTAGTTGTCTTTTGCTGCAGTTTTTGTTTTAAATACATAGTGATTGTTGCTACCTGTTAAAAGCCTGGAAGGCTTCCTTGCCATTGGTAGGGAATATCTGCCATTGTGCTTCATGACCCAGTAAAAAAATGAGCTTTTCCTGCAAGGATCTCAGGAGTTCTGTGTTTATTTCAATAGCTATCTCACAAGTTTTCCTTCCACCAAGTAAGAACAGTTCTGCCCCATGGGCTGTTCTCTCCTTTAAGCCAGTAATGCCCCGTGTGTGCTCCATCTGCAGTGCTGCTCCCACACACAACTGGCTTAACTAAGGATAGGGACAGGGGGGCCTCCCAGCAACAGAATTAAGACACAGCATGTTTGTTTTTCTTCTCATTGCTGTGATTTTTATCTTCTCTTTCTTGGTGAACAGTTTATTTTCCTTCCTGTTAGCTGAAATTTCCCCCTCCATTTCTCTAGTGATGCTCACCACCTCATGCTCATGGAGGTCATTCAATCTGGAGAGCTAATTTTTTTTTTCTTTGGGAGTTTGCTTGCCAAGCAAGTCTTCACAATTTCTCAGAGCTCTGCAGGCAACTAAAGTAATTACAGGATTAAACTAATTAATAATATGCATAGAAAAATCACTCTTATTACAGAGGGAGCTCTGGAAAAGGGAGAGGTATTTAAATGTCACTGATGTAAATTTCTGTGTACATCTCTGTGTGTATGTAGACATCTCTAAAACAGGTTGCCCAGAGAAGCTGTGGCTGCCCCATTTCTGAAGGTGCTCAAGGCCAGGTTGGATTGGGCTCTGAGCAGCTTGGTCTAGTGGAAGGTGTCCCCACCTATGGCAGGATGGTTGAAATGAGATGATCTTTAAGGTTTCTTCCAACTCAAGCCATGCTATGACGCGATGATTCTACAATTTATAATACACATGTACACTTTTATCTGTGTTGGTCTGATGTCTACATACACTGTTGTAGCTGTTATTACAGTTTCAGATAGAGCATTACTGATAACCACTCTAAACCTCAATTCATATACAGTAAATTCTTTTAACACCCTGTACTTACCTGGTACAGCAGATTGTACATTCATTACCTGATGACACATGAAACAAGACACTGATAAAAAGATTCAATTCTCTCTACATTCACCTTGTTTTTCTCTTTTTTTTAAGCCTTTTTTTTTCTGCGGATTTACTGAGTTTGTTGCTGTGAGGTTTGTATAAGATACACTATCCTTACTGTATTCAGGATAAACAATGAGCAAATTCAAATAATCTCAAAAGCAAGGAGTGGGAAGCAAGAACTAATAGTTACACAGGGCTATGGAGGCAGGGGCAAGCGGTAGGGCTCCACAATGTGTGTTGAAAATTGTATATAACTTTGGGCATGCATTCATGCATGCACACAGACAACACTCTTCATTATTGATGGGGCCATAACAATCATTACAGAGGATTTTAATAATGAAGTAAAATTAGATGTTTGCGGCCATAATAATAGCCTTAAATGTAACAAAATCAAGCCAGCAAGATTGGATTTTAGTTATTCATCTGCTCTGTTGATAATATACCACTGCATAGAGTGATGCTTCAAAAAGGGTTTTGTATCATACGTCTATTTTGGTCTGTTCTCACCATGGTGTCTCATGGTGCCTTCTTATTAAGTCAATTTTTTTTCTTTTTTTAATCTCAGACTAAATGTGATTTAAATATTCCTTGCAGGTGTTATCTGAATTAAAAGGGATGACTATTGCTAGTAGCATGCTTTCTTCTTAATAGCACAATGCACACAGCTTCTTCTGCTCTCCATCCTTATGCTGCATGCTGCTTAACTGTGGCTTTTAAGGTTTCATCAATTCCTGCTGACACTTTACTGATAAATAGGTCGTTCAGAAATTCAACTGCATCCTAGTTTGAAGGGTTATGAGGCTGAGAGGGTACTGAATCATATTTTTGCTCTTTCTTTCACCTCCCACAGCAGGAAAACCCCACCCAGTAAATCTTTGATGAAGGGATTATAAATATTAAGGACTTCACAGAAGTAGCTAAATTTCCCATGAATAAGGGAAAGAGGCACAGCTGGATGTTCTCCCTATTTGAACTCAGAGTCAGCAATGGCTTGGGGTAACTACTGACCATCCCTGAAATGCAAAGCATGAAGAACCTCACCTTCCTTAGCCACGTAGGCTACAGCTGAGCCAACACTTTCTGGGACTACTCTGACAAAGAGTGGAAGCCAAACAAACACTGTTTGGTTAATGCATATCCTGAAACAGCTGCCTTGAGATGTGAGCTGAGGGATGGATGATATTTCTTATAGCGTGGTCTGATGGGTGGGTGGGAAGTGAGGCTGCAGGAGGATTGCCACAGCCCTGGTGCAATGCCAGCCTCACATCTTGCCCCTTTTTGTTATCTTCATTTTTGTATCAGCAGTAATTATACCCCTCTGGAAGCCTCTCCTACAACAACAACTGAGAGAGAATGCACAGGTCCATAGTGTCATTGTGCCAACACCTCCTTCTTCTCAGACAAGGTGACAGTTTTTACAGCTGGGCAAAAATCCTACCAAGAAAGTAGTTTGCATTTCTGTGTAGATCACAGCATTATTAAGGCTGGAAAAGACTTTTGAGATCATCAAGTCCAACTTAGTCTTAACTTAGCACTGCCATCTTCACCACTAAACTGGGTGCCCATCTGGATGTTTTTTGAACACTTGATAATGATTCCACCATTTCCTTGGGCAGCCTGTTCCAGTGCTTGAATACTCTTTCAGTAAAGAAATTTTTCCTAGTAAATAATCTAACCCTTCACTGGTGCAACTTGAGGCCATTCCCTCTCGTCCTGTCACTTGTTACCTGGGAGAAGGTATCATCTTGGAAAAAACTTGGATCAGAGTAATCAACACACAGAATTAAAACTTACCTCATGTTGTCTCACTGGGCAAGAAAGTCCAATTTCTTTTGTTTTCTATTTCTTCCCATGATGTTACAGGATGTTTCTTGTCACAACATAGTTCTTAGGGGATTGTCTAGACCACACTTTGGCAGTGTGCCACATTTTTTTGCCAACTGGGTCATAAATTGTGCTGAAACCTTCTAACTTCTGATTTTTAATGACCTTTAAAACTAGTTATTGGACTTCTGCTTTTTGGAGAATCCACAAGTGTCTTTTTAGGTGCAGACTTAAACTGATATGAGCTCACTTGGATAAACATGGACAGTCCAGCATATTGTAACTTTTAATCAATTACATTGATTTATTGCCCTTATTGATTCACTGATGTACATTGAATAATTTGATTTCTTAGATTTCTTTGTGGGGTGGGAGAGAGGGGAAGAAACAGAAGCTTTTTATTAGTATCAATTTTTCTGTGAAGCTATAAATGGTAAAATGCCAGGATGCAATGTGTTCTGGTGATATATTGGACACAATTAAATTGAACAATGACTTGCTTATAAATCAAAGAAAAGGAGGAATCATAAACCATTCCTAACCAAGTGACCGTCGAGATTTTGAGATGAAAGGAGGAGCAGTTGTTTTTCCCACAATTGATACTCAATTATTTGTGCTCTGTCATGCATGGATAACAAACAAATCTTTAAATCATTTCACTTTAATGTGTTCTTTCTTTAACGGTTTTAGAATTGATTTTAAAATTTTTTATTTTATTAAGTACTAGTGTATATTTAAAAGGTAAATCATATATTACAAAAACAATAGCAGCCTGAGACAAAAACATGAAAAAGTAAGGAGAGTTGTTTTACTTTTTTTTTCCTTTCAGTTCTCTGTCAAATAACAGGCAGAATAAGAGAAAAATCACATTTATAACTTATTCAGCAGATTTGAGTCTCAGGGACAATATGTTCTAATGCAGTTGTATAATCAGTTCTTTCATGCCTCTCCTATAAGCGGGGCATTGTGCTGTGATATAGCACAATAAACTGGTAAAAAAACTAAAGGACTCTTTGCTAGAAATAGTCTGTTTTAAAGGCAGGATACTATTGAATTGTGTCTTATGGTAATACATAAACTTCGTAAACATTAACGTTGATAATGTTCACAAAATAACACCTCTGCTTGTTTTATCAATTCCCTGCTTTATTAATTCCAGACTTGTTAACTTACTTGAAAAGAACAAGCATAGATTTGTGATAAAAGCATCAAAAATATTGTCAGTCGAAGGATCTGGGCTCTATTCCTGATCCTACTGAAGATTCACTGCAGAAATATTACCTAAGCCACTATCTTCAAAGTTCACAGACATTAAGTTTGGATCACTTTTATGATCATCTCATCCAATCTTCTATATAACATAGGCAAATAACTTTTGCAGGATTTCTACTTCAAGTCTATATTGTACTTGAGCTGGAGAAAATTAGACACTTAAATCTCAGGCAGAAGGGGCCAAGGATTTGAATCCTCTTTGCCAAAGTGATGAAGATCTTCCATTTTCTTCTTGAAGTTAAAGACAGCTGTGCATGTTCAATACCTCTAAAAATAAGGCCATCTTGAACAACCTTTACCATCTTTCAGTATGGTTATTTATATTTCTCTACCTCTCATAGTTGTTATGAATTCACTGCTATTTGTAAGGCACTTGAAGGGAGGTGTTATAGAAATTGAAAATATAGCCATACATCATTTGCATTGACTTGAATGTGCTCTGAGAGAGAGAGAGAGAGCGAGCAAGACAGAAAGAGAAAGAGAGAGAGAGAGAGATGTCTTTCTAGATATGAAGACAGTGCAAGTATAAGGCTGTTTTTCCTGTCTCCTGGTCATGTACTTATCTGCAAGCACAAAATATTTAGAGGTATCAATGTCATATACAGAGGAAACTAGGATTTTCTGGGGAGCAGAAAGAGAATAGGTTAATAAGAAATTAGAAAGCTAAAATAAACTAAATAGACTTGAAAATGGGAAGGGCACTGCTGAAATGGCTATACAGTGGGCACTTTTTTCTTTTGAGCAGAGGCAAAGTAAAAGAAAATACTTGGATGATTTAAAATGCAGCATTGAAACAGCCTTGCTTCTTCCATAGGTCTTCTGAATGGGATTTGGTTCTGTGTGAAATTAAATGCATTGCATTTCTAACACCCGGGACATATTAGAAAGTGATCTGCATTGCCTTGGGATTTTTAGCTCACGCACAATTTGAGTATATTACTACAACAATTAAAATGCAAGCATACTTTCTCAAATAAATACTTAATGTAATCTTCCTTCGGGACAAAAACCATTTATGTATATATATAACATGTATGTATATATGTATATAAATATTTAGATTTTTGTTTTTGCTTTGTTTTGAGGAGATCATATGAAAAATATCTTTCCTTAACGATGCACTACAAGTAAATCCCCACAGAAAACATGCCAGAATTGTCAAGCAATGCTTGGCATATCTTTAGTACAGAGCAGGACACATAACAAGATTTACCCACTGCCTTGGAGACAGAGAAGGGGTTGTCATGAGGACAGTTCTTCAGAGTTTTTACAAAAATGCATGGCTCCATCTGTCTTCCCTCTTTTCCTTGGCTACGAGAACAGCCTAGCAATTTCAATAACCCAACAAGGGACCTCATGCACCAGGAGAAGTGAGGAACAGATTTTTCAATTTGGCACCATTCTGATTTATTTTTTTTTTAATGGCAGTTGAAATAATTATCCGCAACTACAGGCAGCTGATGGATAGCATGTTTAATCTATGGATCCAGCTTCACACTCTACACTGTGTACTGAGGATAAACAGGGATGTTATGAGGGAGAGAGTTGTATGAAATAGTTCAAATACAAATCAAAGTTAGAATGGTTTGTCTTTTTACTGACTTCACAGAAAGGAAACTACTGGAGCTGTTTTACAGGCATCACCTGATTTCACAGGGTCTAAAAGAATCAATAATAAGATGCTGATGCCCTGACCCTGAAATGCTCATGTTTAAAGTCATAGCCACAGTCATATATAAAATATAAACATGCATACACAATCAAAACATATGCATATAATCAAAGGCCAGCTATATTTTAGCATGAATGTATAGAAAAACTCTGCTTACTTACTGGCTAGGACATATCCCACTGTAAATTTCAATACTCACTATGATATTTTTTTCTGATGGAGAAAAATGGGAAGTTTCAGTACACTGAATGGCTAAGCCAGATAATAATTTTAACGTAGTTTTGTAGCCCAGTGTTTTTAGAAGATTTAACATGTTTCAGGATCCATCACTTTTGATATTCAGATATTGAAGGATTTTATAGACTGTTTGATGGGGTAGGTGGTATGGGGAGTATCCCCAAGCTTCAAATCACAGGTGATTTGTTTGAGATTTGTTTATTAGACTAATGCAAGAAATATTCTTTCCCTCTCCAACTGATCCCACTGCTCAGTTTTTTTTTGCTTTTTTTTTGTACTTCAGAGATGGTGTTTGGTAGTCATAGGCTTAAAGGACAGACTTCCCCAATGGCTACAATTTTCTGACAGTGAGTTTCCTGGTAGCTTTGCAATTACTTTCCAGAAACTGTAACTTTTTCAAACAGTTCTTTGAGCACAGGGCAGAAGATGCAGTTGAACACATTTTGGCTAAATTTTGACCTCCAGGTAGATTTCCTTTATATTGTTCTGCTGCTGTTATTATGATTTCAGCTATAGCAATACCTAGAAGATCTAGACTTGGACCAGGCAAAAACCTAGCAGTTATTGCACTGAGTTGTACAAACAAAGAACAGAATTAAGTCTTTGTCTCAAAGCTTATAGACCATGTATCAGCTGAGAAGTGTAAAGGACGAGTGAGCAGAAAAGTACAATAAAAAATACTGTTTATCATCACAGGGTCTTGATATATCAAAATCTCAATCTTTTCATAGGGACGAGGGCAAAGGAGAGTTATAACCCTAGATTTAAAGGAAGGTAATGAAACAACTCTGTTCATAGCAAATTCCTCCTATGCATGAAAATAATAGAAATTGTGCTTAAAGTCCAGCCCTAGTAGATGATGGAGACTGGTTTTATAAACTGATCAAAATAGACATTTTGTCACTTTAAGATGATGGACAAGTTGGCTTTGTAAATGGAACTAATTAGCTGTTATTGGATGAAATATTGAAGGAGGGTACAAGAAAAAAGTGATGGAGAAGAAGGGAGTGAATAGTGCATGGATAAATCTGAGGCGCTGTGAAATTGATCTTTACCTCAGCCTTAGCAACTGTTTGCTGTGGGACAAAGCTGTTTGCAGCAAGAGAAAAGAAGGAGTTTGCAGGAGTAGAATTTTAGAAGGTGAGTACCTCAGCCCCATGGATGGAGGGGAAACCTGAGGCTTGACTGTGGTACTGAGAGAGCACCTGGAAGACCCAGAATCCAGTGGCTCACTAGGTTTGTGTCTGCACTGCAGGGCAAACATAGTTGTGTATGAGCACTGGGCATGTCCATTGCTGCTGAGAAAAACAAGCTCTGACCCTTCCTTACATAAACAGCAGGGTTTGTATAGGCAGAAAGGTGAGAGCCACCCCTGGGGATGGTGGGTGCCTGCCAAGGGCTCTGGCACTCTGGCTGCATTTGCCTTTTAAAGCCTTCACTGCCCCTGGCAGCATGGCTTTTAATTATCCTTTTAAGCTCTGTCTCTCCCCACTTTAGTCAGGAGAGCACAAGAAGAGATTTTCTTTCTACCTCTTCAGTGTCAAGAAAGGTTGCTTTGCTTTTGCTTTCCCTTGAATATACTGATCTCTCAGACACTTCATAATTATCTCCTGTTCCAACCTTAGCTGATGCTTTTTTCTCCTCTCCCTTTTTGTGACTGATTTTATTTTTTTGAATTTTATAGGGAGTGCTTTTTAATTATGTTTTTTGTTGCACTTTAATAATGGTTTTATCGCCCCTTGCAGCACCTTGAGCATAGTATAAATATTATCATAGCCTTTCAATATTTAAAGGATACCATGTCTGTTATGATAAAATATGTCATTACTAAATGTGTCAGGAACAGTCACTTTTTTTTTTTTCTCATATGGTCTTTGGTTGTTGTTCTGTAGCAAACATGCTTAACAGCCCTCAGCTTAGCTTTTCTGTGTGAAGAACTAGGATATAACCAGTTTCTGTTGTTTTTGAGAAGAAAGAAAAATCACAGCCTGTGGCTCAGTTGCTCAGCTAATGTAAAATGGCACAGTGTTATCAAAATCAATGAGACCTGGGCCAGGTTGGTCTAGCCAGGCTATTGAGTGATACTAATATATCATGCAGTACATTACATTTCCAGAGTAATAATACAGCTAGAAATTTCCAATGGTCTCCCAAATTTTAGGCTGATTCACTTACAAATTACAGTGCTGCATGAAGGGCATCAGAAACAACAGTCTTAGTGCTTCTTTTAATGTAAGTGCATATTATTTTACCCTGGGTGAAATTCTGGCAAATTTTAATCTTTGATGGATCCAGCAGGGCTTCAAACCATGTTTTTAGATATGTGATGGATTTTTAGAAAAAATATGTTGATACCCCATTCCTGGTGACTTTTGCACTTCATGATAGTATTTTTTTTAGTTACTCTTCCAATTCAAACATGGAAGAACCAATGACAGAGCTTTGATTTGGTAGCTGAGAGCATCTAGACAGAGTGTGATGTGTACATATCATCTCATGAAAGGTCACACTAAGTGTAACACAACTTTATTCAAGAGCAGAAAACTGGTAGGGGGTCTATGTGGCCTCAACAAGTCGACTGCACACTCCTACATCACAGGATCAGGGCCTCACTAAATCCTGTGTGTGAAAAATTCCTTCAAGAAGATAAAATGAGGGCCATCACAATGGAAGCATTTTGATCAACAGCACAGAAAGTAGCTGCCTGCACAGAATCACAGAACACCTGAGACCACAGCATGGCAATGGCAACTCCCTGCTGCACGAAAGACAAATTACAAGCACATTGTCTAGAAAATATGTCCCTGATGTTGTGCAGGTTTTTTTGATGCTCACATTTGGATTTCTGTTCTTCTGAATTTCATTATCATATGGATAATATTGCAGATTTTAGCAGATTGATTTTAAAAAAAGATTCTGCTCAGTTACTTCCTTGTGATGTCTGGGACTTTAAATTCATTGCATGGATTAAAATGTCAAGCAGTTTGGAAGTCCTGAAAACATTGTCCCTTACTGTAAAGCTGTGCAGGATCAGTACCCAAGAAAGGACTGTGAATGGGTCAAGTCGAAGAGACTGCAGGACAACCCCCTCTGTATGCAAACAGCAGAGACTGGATGAGATCCAATGATTAAAGGAAGTGTTTAAAGGTTAGTGGTCCTAACAGTAGTAACAGGGAATCATTGCCAGATTTCAGAGATCCTGGAAATGTGGAAATTCTGTACTATTCCTTTTTTTAAGGAAAATACTTTGAAGCCACCAGTCACAATGTCTTTCATGGAGTGGCATGTTGGAGAAAGAAACATTTTTCAGGTCAGTCAAGCCATTCTTTCTCCATCAAGGAGACTATGTTTTGCTACTATTTTTGCAGGAGTTTCTGCATGATTTCAAAATAAATCATAGAATCATAGAAGCATAGAATATATTGAGTTGGAAGGTACAGATCAGAATCATGGAGTCTAACTCCTGGCCCTGTCCAGGTCACCCCAAGAATCCCATCATGTGCCTGAGAGCATTGCCCAAAAACTCTTTCTGAACTCAGACCAGCTTGGTGCTGTGACCACTTCCCTGGGAAGCCTGTTCCAATGCTCAACCACCCTCTAGATGAAAATCCCATAAAATATATGTTAAGAACAGAAAACTAATTCTATTTAAAACCTGGAAGCCAAAATATTACATTTCAACACTGTTAAACTATATTCCAAATAATATTATTGGAAGAGATGCTTTTTGTTGTGAAATTAAAAGTAAAAAATGAAAAAAAGACAGAGTTCAAAGAAGGGACATTTTCTAAGAGTTGCAGCACTGAGATATTTTTCATCTGGTTTTAGTTGCTGAAGTTTGACTGTGTTTTGTATTGAAATGAAGAGTTATGAAAACTTTTGTACACTACTTGTCTTTCACTGGTTTTCCAAGAATTCACCATCAGCCAGGTCTATGTACACTCTTCTCTATGCACTCTTCTCTGATGAGGTTTGTTTTAATTTTTGTTTTGTTTTTCTTTGAAAGAGTGAATACAGTTCTTCAGTAATATCTCTTATAATGATAAATGTCATAATTTGCCTAAGTCCCTGTGTACCATTCTTTCCCTCTCACTGCTAAGAATCTTTTGATCTAAGGAACATCCATGATAATTTGAAAATACAGCTTCAGATGGCATAAAAATTTAAATTATTTTTGAAATTAAAATTAAAAGCATTTAGCAAGCAATCCCAACTACATTCCAGTTAACAATTATATAAGACAATCAAACATCATGCTCTAAAACTCTGGCAGTGGGAAGCAAAAAAGGATTTTCTTGCTTTTGCATTTTACATAATTATCTATATTTGTTACAGATGGATTTTTAAAACCTCTTCTCCACTTAAAATATCAAATACTAGTTGCAGGGTAGCAGAGGGGTGGCTAATCCTGTGTGCTTACATGTGGCTGTAAACCATAGGACACATGGTGAATCAATGGGAGAGATGATTGAAGAGCAATTCACAGACGGGAGATGACAATGGCTCATCATGGATCCTATTTTGGGAATTGGTGGGGCTCTGCATCTAGTCTTTCAAGGTCACCCAGAGATATCAGCTTCATTAGCCCCTTCTGGCTGGGTACTTGCTGTTAGCAGGAGAGGCTGATTACCCCCAGGGTCCCAGTGCCAGCAGGGCCCATTGCTCCTCTTCCCACAGAGCGAGTCAGCCCTGGCCAGGACACCTCCCTTGAACAGCTCTCCAGGTGCACATGGCTTGAGAACCACATGCTGCTCACTGCTGGCCTGAGCCAATGAGACACAGCATTGGTTTCCTTGTCTCAACACTCCCTCATTAACATGTATCTGCAGATTGATTTTTAGCACACTTTTGATGGAAATTATTTCTCTCAGAAAAATCAACAGTTGTTCAGAGAAAATCCCATATGAGAAGACTTGATTTCTTTATATGCTACAGATCATGAGCTCTTTGGGGCAAGATATGTTCTAACAGCTATTAGTATAAATGAGCCCAGTGCCTGGTGGCTTTAGCAAGGAGGGGATGAACATGCCCAAAACTTTCAAACTTTCATTTTTTTTTTTCTCTCTTTCTTTTATTTATTTTTTTTAAATATTTTTCCCTTTTTTTTTCTTTTTTTCCTTTTTTCTTATTTTTTCTTTTTTCCCTTTTTTCTTTTTCTATTTTATTTTTTCCCCCTTTTTTCTTCTTTTTTCCCTTTTTTCCTTTTTTTTTTTTTGGCAAGTCTTCTCAGTATAGGCAAAGACAATGTCCCATCAGTGATTTTTTGTTGTTACCTTACCATACTGCTGAGTATATGTTTCATCTCACACAATTTCCAGGTTTATGAGAAAAGTTTAATGAAGCTTCTAGAATGTGCTGGCTTATTTTGAACCATGATGACAGCATGTAATTGATTATTTACTAGTTAGAAAAGTAGGTTGAGGGGGAAAAATTAAAATCCAATCCTAATATGCCATCAGATGCTCTCAGATGGCTTGAATTTATTNTTTTTTTTTTTTTTTTTCCCCCTTTTTTTTTTTTTTTTTCCTTTTTTTCTTTTTTTTTTTTTCTTTTTTTTTTTTTTTTTTAAATAATTGTTTAAAATAGAAAGGTTCCCTCAACTATCTAATTCATCAAGGGTACTTTGGAAATCCTGTCACTGGCAGGGGAGGCATAGATGCTCACACAGAACAGCATTATCCTTCACTAGAAGCCATTTGTTCATGTAATTGTGTTATCAGCTCATTGACCAGTAAACAATGCATATGCAAATGTGTGCTCTTAAATTGCAATGACAAAAAGTATAATTCATCTAAAAAATAATTTGAAAATCACATGCTCTGAGTATGGTCTGTTGCTGTGGAGACTTGAGGGTGCTTGACTGTCTCTGCTCCACTGTTGGTGTTAAACCAAACCTGTGTACTCTATGACTGAATTACTCTTGAGTCTTTGGTTTCCAGAGGGACAGAGTTAAATGCTGCCTGTGTAAGAAATTCTCGGCTGAATACTAAAGCATGGAAGCTCAAGCTGCAGTGAACAGTCACTCATGTCTATCCTTTTGCATGACAATCACCAGCTGAGTGGAGCAGTGATAATCTGTTTTGGTATCACTGCTGCTGCTGTTGCATCAGGAAGACTGATATGATGGATGTACACAGAAATCTCTAATCTTCCAGTGAGCATGTGAATACACAACAATAGGGACAACTCTCTTGGCTATCCAAGGTTACGAGGCAGAGGGCACAGTGTCACCTGTATGGGCTAGACTGTCCTGTTACTCACAAAACCCACTAGCATTGCTGCTTTCAACTCCAGCAATGCTAATAACTCATTGCTATTCAGAGATTATTTAAGTGTTCAGAGTTAAAGCTGCAGGACCCATTTTTAGTTGGTCTTGACCATTTTAGTTGGCCATCTTTAGTTGGCCAGGTGCCAATCAAGAGACGTCTACTATTATAAGTTTGCTGGTAGGATGATTCTGCATGGTCTGCTCTGGTCTTCAAATTCTATAAATGATACTTTTGATATAGCAACTTAGTTAGGAAAGCTAATTAAAGACCACATGGCTTTCACTGGTGACATGCATCTGTCCACAGATGTTGAGAAATTTTAGGCCCGTTCTCTATTTGGATGAGAAAAGAACCTTGACAAAAGCAGGAAACTTAGTTTGGCACCCTTTAGTGACCTGAGAAATAGGAAGGAATTTCCTGATACACACCCCTCAGATCTTACTCTTGGATTGTCTGCTTTATTGTATCCAAAGGAAATAAATATCTATGCTTGAACAGTTTGGGGTAGAACTGTTCAGAAGTCTACTTTTGAGACAATGACTAAAAGGAAAAATCAAAGATAAAACCAGGTAAGCAAGCAAACAATGAGCTGTAGCAGGCTGCCAGATTTAAGTCACAGCCATGAAGTCCTGCAAGGAGCAGAAGTGCTTCTTTTAATCTCAGGAGCAGCCATATGCCTAATTGTATAGTCAGCACAGCGTAGCGTTGCATCCACTTGTAGCAGACATGCCAGATTTTGTGCTTTGCCTGGAGTGCTTATGCTGTTTCCCAAATGAACACATATATTCACACTCACATATTCTCTGAGTTGGAAATACTGGCCATTGCAGCCAGTTGAGGTGAGTAGTAGCTGTGGAATTGCACAGAAGGTGGTCAGTGAGTAACGTGGAGATGGTTCTGAGCAGAGGGAAGGATGTACAGAGAGCATGAGGATGCCTTGGTGCAGATAAATGTTAGGGTCTGGGAATCATCTGAGAACAAGCTGGGCAAAAGAACTTCAAAGAAAGTGTGACTGGGCATTGGAATGGGCTGCCCAGGGAGGTGGTGGAGGCCCCATCCCTGGAGCTGTTTAAGGAAAGTCTGGATGTGGCACTCAGTGCCATGGTCTGGTTGACAAGGTGGTGTTGGTTCATAGCTTGGACTTGATCTCAAAGGTCTTTTCCAGCCTCATTGATTCTGTGATTCTGTGATTACTGGATGAAATTATTTAAAGCTTGCTGAAAGGAGTCTCAAGGTGTGCAGAACCTGCTGAATGTTGAAAAAACAGCTGGAAAATATCTCTGTCACCTTTCAGCTCTTTCACTTTTTCTGCAGCTTGGTACTGACATCTACTCCTCCTTCCTTACTGTAAAGTACAAAGAGACAACTTCCTTGTTTCTTTTTCAATAGGTATTGTAAGAGCCCCTGATGGCCAGAAGCCTTAATTGCAAGCAATTATTGAAGACAAAATGTATATAAACAACAACAACAAAAACTTATAGAATGTATAAGATATATGCTTCCTAGCAAGGTTTTAGGGCAAAATTTTACTGTTCACATTTTCTTTAAAGTTGTAGTTCTTTAAGTTGTATAACTTTAAATATCTGTCATGCAGTAGGCAGTCTCCTTAAATGACTGTTATTTTTAATTAAATGCTGAAATCCTGGCTGGGAATCAACACATGTTTTTGAATTTTCAGGCTTTTTTTAGGGTTCTTAAGTAAGATCTCAGCATTGTAATTTTTGACAGGTCTTTTTGAAAATCCCAGTGTGGATAGTGTTATCTCAGCCAAATTAATTCCTAGAGTAATTCAGTTTGATTCATTAAGGACTTGGCCCTTGTGAGATTTTTTGGCACGTCCATTGCCTTAGAGACATAACTGTAGAATTAAGTGTGTGTAAACTTTTGATCACCTACAAATTAAATTTTATCCTTACCAGTGTTATTGTTGTTTTCCAAGCATATGATGATTTGTGTAATAATGTCACTTGAGAGAGATGGGAATTTCAAGGCATGTGCCTTTAAAGAAGTTGTGTCTTTTTCACTTTAATCTCTGGAGCAACAATTTTCCATCCCTGAGCAAGGCATACATTCTAACTTTACCTACTGATGCTTTTTGAAACATTAGATGTTAGATTTTTTTTTTTTATTTTAATGAGTCCTTATTTGCTTTTCTCTCTCTTCTTCATGGGGCCAGGGGCAAGGAGAGAAGGTGAAAATCAGCTCTGCTGAGGGATGGGTAGGCAAGATCCCATCCTACTAAACTCAGTGGGAGGGTTGCTACTGATGTGAATAGGTCTCTCTCTGATGCACACAGCTCTCCTGTAACATTCAGCAGGTATCCCAGCAAGTCAGTACAAGCTTTGGGCAGAAATGCTTAATAGGGAGAGAATGCATTTTTAAAATATTCCTTTATTTTTACTCATTTAAAATTTCATTGCTTATAGAAAGCAGCAGACAGAATATACAGTCTGTTCTGTGTGTCTGTGAATAACTGCTGTGATTCCTGCTAGAAGCACTCACACTACAGAAAAGCAAGAATGCCCTCATAAAAACTCTTTAATTTCCCTTCCCTCTCTTTTTTTCCTCAGAGTGCCTTTATGTTCTTTTGATGGAAGCTAGCTGGAATTAAATATTGAAAAGAGTTAAAAAATGGGTAACTTCTTTTCTAAAACTCAGAAAAAAAGAGATTTTAAATCTGTAAAAGATGATTTTGACCATCTAGCTTAACCTCCTGCAAAGTACAGAACATGGCATTGTCAACCCTGTAAAGGTACCTGTAACCTATGGTGGACTAAGGTAGAGCTTCCAGAAATACATCTTGACTTTATTTGGAGACATCAGACAATGTAGGATCCACAACCTTGTTTGACAGATTGTTTAATTATTCATATTGTTAGAATGTGGTGCTACGTTGTTAATAATAGCAGACCCACCCATTGCTTTGGAAATAGTGACTGTTTGTATATTCTGCTACCTGACTGTCTTCCCTCCGACTCTGAAGCCTTAATTTGAAAATATCTGTGCCATGGATAATCCATTCAGGACAGGATTTATGGAGATCCTGTGGGGTGCCGGTTTCTGTTAATTAGCGTAGGAGTTAGAAGCCAGAGAAAACCACAGGATCTGCCTGTCCGGCTGCTGGAGTAGAGAATATCCTTTTCTTCACACTGAAGCTGAGCTTCTCTGCTCCTGGAGACTGTCATTACCTAGTTACAAAAAAGTTTCTACCTCCATAGCCTGAAATCTTGTGAAATGGTTCCTTTGGCATATTTGCAGCCCAGTGAAAGAGCTTTCTTGTTTCATTTCCTGCTGATCTGTACTGCTCGGTGAGAGGGAGAAAAAATGAAGTTATGGTTGGGCCAGAAACAATGGAGTTTGGAATGACAACATCTACCTGATTCCTAGAACCAGTATTTTGGAGCTCCAATGGGGAAAATATCTTTTGGAAATTAAAGGAGAAAAAAATGTTTTATAGGCAGTTGTGCATGTGCTAAGATCCCAAAGGGAACAATTGACTTCTGCAAATCAGAGAAGAAATGTATTTTTCAGACTATAGTTAAGAAGAAAAAGGGGTAGAGAAAAACTTTTTCCCCAGCTGAAAAACAGTCCACTTTTTAGGTGGCTATTTGGAGTACATGGGAAAACAATTATTTTCATTAAAACCAAAACAAAAAACCCAACAAAACAGGAAGCAAAGCACATATACTAGGAAAGTGCAGTAGTAATGGAGTGGGAAAAGACTTAATTCTGAACTGAATTATGAGGACTCACCTCACCACTGCAGAGGTGATGGGGATGGCAGGCAGCAATATCAATGAGACCTCTTAATCTGGCACAATGCAGTACAGAACAGGAGCTGCTCTGTATGTGCTGTGCTTGAGGTAGCCTTAGACACACAAACTGGAGAGGAAGGCTGCCTCATTCCCTGTGCTTTTCCATGGGAAGGAGATGAGATGATAAGGTTTAGTCCATAAAGTGTGTGGTGTGGAGGAGGATGCCATCCTCCTAAGGCAAAGTTGGAAGGTAGTTTTGATCTGTTTGCCTAAAACATTACAGCTTATGCAGCATCTCAGGTACACCCTCTGAGGTCTGTGCTGCCATACCAGTATTACTTCCAGCCTGTTTTCTAAAATGTATGTGAACTCTTTCCATGTTAAAACATAAACTAGCCAATAAATTTTTGGGTGGAAGGTGAGTGATGCGTAGCTTCTCACTGTTGCTGCCTTCTGAATGGAAAAAAAATGTGATTAGCATCTACTGGTGGTCATGCTTCCTCCTCAGAGTCATTATGGTGCTCTTCTGATGCCTTAAGTTTTAGCTTTCATATTTTCGAGATTCTGTACTGCATTAGTACCTAACTCTGAACTTCATATAAAGTGTTAGCAAGTTCTCTTCACAGTTCAGTTAGACAAAACAATCCTTTTCCAGCCCAAGAACCAAGGACACTGTTTCAGGCCCAAAAAGTATAAACAACAGTGAATTGAGGAGAGCAGTCTGGGAGGATGGGACTTCATAACCTGAAGCTGTAACTGGACAATTAACCCCAATATGTAAATGGACCAAAGCTTACTAAAGTGTGAAAACTCATGACCCATCATCCATCTCGGGCAGAGCCACCACTGGGCTCTTGTACTGCCCAGGGTGCATCCTTTGAAGGCCTTTTAATAAATACCTACTTTATTCCCTTAACACTGTCTAGCCTCTGTTCTAGGTAGCCTCTCAAGGCATCGGTTTTTGGCAACCCTGCTGGGACTAGAACCTGGAACATTTGAATTAGAAGTCCAATGAGCCAGGCTGGTTGGCAGTTATTTCTTAGAGGTTCAGGTTCAAATGTACTCACATTTGTCTCTCCACTGGCAGGAGTCAGCTCTTGCTTCCATCCACAGTTAAATGAAGCTCCCCTTTCCTGTCCTGGTGCTCCCCCTTGTTGCTTCACAGTTGCTGTTGGCAGGTGACGTGGAACCTGCAGGTGCAGCCTGGGAAGGTACTCCTTGCTGGTGTGGTGATAAAATACTAACTAACAATGGAAGCAATTTTTTCCATGGTATGATTTACACACTTTGTTTTTGATTGTTTCTCCTGGTGTCACCTTGGTCTGTGGGTGACCTCTTCATCACAGCCTTTGTGATAGTGATGAGACTTACTTAATCATCAGTTCCTTAATAAAACTGTCTTAATAAAGATTCTCATAATAAGCAGTCTTAATAAAACTGTTCTGTAGTGATATACATATGTCCAAGACATAATCAGGGCTTCTTCTATGTGCATTGTCATTGCCAAAGATTTCTTCAGAATAACCTTGTGATGACTGGGATCATGCTCATCACTTATGGCACCTACCAGGGATATTTCAGCAGCTCCTGCTGATGAGACAGAAGTCAGGTCCAAGGCAGTTAATAACAGGGCCACTGTAGCCACAAGGGAGGGGGCACAGCAGAAGAGGCAGACCTACAAAATGAAATCAGACCATTCAGTGGGTGAGCAGGAATTGGATAGCTCAGAGGTTGGTATCAGTCAAACATCTATCAGTTATTAACAGCTAAAGTAACCTACAATTTCTTTTTCTGTATTTACCACCAAACCAGCCTTCACTTTGTTACATCTCTTCATCAGACCCTTTCTGTGTTCTGCAAGGCTTTTCAAATTTGGTCAGTACCTCAGTGGTTTTTAAAGGTTATCCTCTGATAACCATCAGTGAGTTATCAAACCACACAGTAATTTAACTGGGAAGAAAAGGCAAGTGAATTGTAGCTGTGAGGCACAGAACAGTATGGAAAGGCAGAAGATGGGGTGAATTAATCATCAATGGCACACAGCTGCTAGGGCAGTACTTGGACCATGCACATCCTAAGCACTGCCACACATCCCTTCTTCACACAGCCTGGGATTGCAGGCAATTTACATTGTCCTAACTCCAGTTTATTGCTGCCTTTTCCTTCTGAGGTCTTGAAAGATCATCCCCCACTTTCTACAGACTGTATCTCCTATTGCAGGTAGGAACATGGTTTTGAACCACTGTTGCACAGGCAGCCTGGGAGATGGCTGGTACTCCTTCCAGGGTGTGGACTGAGTTGCTCCTGCTGCTGCTGCTGCTGCTTGTAAAAGGGAAAATCATCAACCACCTTTTCACACTGGAATTGTCATAATTGTCATTCTTGAAAAAGTGCCTGAAATACAGCTAAGGAACCTTTATCCTCTTTGCTCCCTGCTCCCTATCACTAGATTTAATGACATTTAATACTTCTGCCACTACCTCTTGCAGAACAGAACAAGAATGCAGCATAATGCTATCTAAGCATGATGCAAACAGAACACATTTATTTATTTCTGTTCATTAATTAGACTGCTGTAATGCAGCCAGTTTCTCCTCCAGTTTTTCAATAGCAGTAGGTTTTCATTCATCTAATAATGGTTTTATGACTTGCAAAATGGCACAGAGTAAAATTTCACATGATGAACGTGTCTGCCTGTCTTCTTTGGTGGCTTGAGTTTCTGGACACACAGGAATAGAGAGAGCCCAGTGGAGAAATAAACTTGAATTATTGGGTCTTGGCTGTAAACACGGAGCTGGGAGCTTATTCTATCTGACTTTGTGTGACGGCATCATTCTTTCTGGTGCCCACTGGATAGTGAAATCAAAGCAAAATCTCAGCAAGCCAGAGAAAAGAGAATGAATAGAGAAGGGAGATCAACAGAAGAGCTGTTAACACTTCTTTGCATATTTTAAGAGTAAATGGCCTTTGTCTGACTTCTTATGTATTACAGTTGCATTTTAGCAAAGCATTTTACGATTGAATCCTGGAGCTACCGGTTTAAGCCACCTTTCAAAGCACATTTTCCACAAAGGAAACAACAGGTGTAAATCTGGTACCCTTCATAGTTTGTTCCAATGGCTAATCACACTCACTGTGCTTTATTTCTCATTTGAATTCATCTGGCTTTAGCTCCCATCCACTGATTCCTGTTATGACTCTCTGCTAGATTGGTTTAATTTTACTTCCCACACCCTGTTCCTTTCAGATTTATTGGCCAAGTTCTTCTAAAAATAGAATAAAAGCAAAAACAGTTGGCAGAGAGAGGGGGAGAGAGAGGGAGGGGGAAGGGGAAAGGGAGAAAGAGAGGGNGAAGGAAGGAAGGAAGGAAGGAAGGAAGGGAGGGAGGGAGGGAGGGAGGGAGGACTCTCTTCGTGTTTTTCTGAAGTAGAATTCATTGAACCATCTTGACAGTATTCAGGGCAGTCAAACCTAGAGTTCTGACCTGAGTCAAGATTAATAATGTCATCGAAAGGCTCATAAATGTCTGTCACATCTGTCACATCTACTGTATTTGCCTTAGAGTGCCCATTCTAGCAGAGGATGTTTCTAGGCTTCTAGGCACTCATAAGGTTAAAGTATTAAAAAAGTAATGATAATAACTTTAAAGATTTTTTGAGATTGGCTCATTATATCCCGGCATTCATGACTGTTTTTCAAAGCCTCAGAACTTTTTTTGAACGTCATGTATTTTTTAAAACAGGGCTTTTTGCAAGGCAGGTTAAGAAAGAATCATGAAGTTTTAAACAGCTATCCAACACCAGTCCAAAGCCCTGTTCACTGCCCTTCTTCCCCCTTCTCTGATAGGTGTCCAACATGATGTGTCATCCCTGTGAAGTCAGGGCTCAATATAGCCCATAGAACACAGCTGTTCCCCTTGTGATCTGCGGGAACAATCTCTTAGTGAATTTAACCATCTTCTCTTGATCTCTGGCCTGAGGGCAGTGGTGGAAGGGCACACCTGAAGAACAACCCTTCAGTACCTCTGTTTATAACAATTTTAGTTGTACAGGTACTGGAAGAGACTGTGAGATAAGCTGTGTATTTTGCTACTGTCATGTACACAAGCAACCATATGCACTTGAAACAAGAGTCCAATGACAATGGCTCTGTTATCTTTGAAAGCTTTTAATGAGCTCCATATGTCTAGCAATCTGCAGCACAAATTCGAGGCACAAATTAAAATGTAGCTTTTTATCTCAAGGACTCATTGGCTTATTACTATGGGCCATGTTCTGACACTGGGAGGTGGATGTCTCTGGATAGTGTGACTGGTTCCTGATCTGAAGCCTGAAGCCTATAGCAAGCCAAGGTTTGCAGAGATAGGTAACAGCTTTTATTAAACCAACTGTTGGAAAAAGTAGAGGAGGTGTCAGGAGCACAGACTTTGCTGCCAAAACTTGACTATTTTTCTCCCTGTTTGTGTTAGTTTCCTTAATAAGGCCTCTCTTTCCAAAATTTTCTAGTCCTATACCTTCAGATCATTATGGCTTCAGTAAGAAGGGTTTCATGAAAAGAGCTGAGAAGGTCACATTGTCATTCCTATAATTCTGTAAACATCTAGTCTTGCATAAAAATAGACCAAATTCCATTCCTAGAGATAAACTTAGACCAATGACTGTTTTCTCTGTGCATTTTTGCAAGACTACATTTGGAACCAAATTTTGTTTCCTGAGTTCACGTCCAATTACAACAAGGTTGAATTCTGTTTGGCATATTTTACAGCACTGTCATGAGCAGCCACAAGCTGTGTGTGATTTCTAGCTTAGAGTAGGTTGTTTTAGCAATCTACCAATTTCACCAATCTACATGGAATTTGATACAACATTTACTGGCAAAATCATCTCTACTGGCAACAGAGGTTCATTGTTTCTTCAGCCACCTTCAGTCACAGCATCCCAGTCTCAAGCTTTGGGAATACTAAAGGGATGCCAGCTCTCTTTGTGAGGTTATGTCCTCACAACACATATTGAAGGTTTGTCATTCTCATGACCTAGCCAAAAGCACAAATAATGAGAACTTAGCCAAGGATGTCCATCAGTCTGGAATAATCTTTGGTTTCTTCCGACACAAAAGAAGCCACAGATATTTAAGCCACTGGCTTCTTTGCAGTGGCAGTGGCTGCAGATTTTTTCCAGTGTTTTTCACAGTAGAGAAACTGGTGAAATCTGGCTATTTTGCTCGGGTATTTAGCTTTGGCCAAAGGCTAAGTGACCTCTCCTGCTTCTTGTTGATAGGGTGAAATAACCTCAATTTGCTTTATAGAAGAAATTGCCTTGAGATTATCTAATGAAGGTACTATTATCATTATTATGAAGTGAATGGGAAAAGTGTTTGGATAATTGGCAGAAGAGAAAATGAGAACAGTGAACAGTTACAACTCTGAGGCCCCTTGGCAACAGATACCTTCTTAAGTGTATGTGAAACAGGCAGCTCCCTTGATCAGCACAGACCTCTCTGCTGGAGAGGCAGCTTCCTCTAGAAGCATAATTGTGAATTTAAATGCATGGGAACTGAGAAACAGAAATAACAAGGTTCTTGATTTCCACCCCTCCCACTAACTAATATACATTTACTGCTAATTAACTTAGAGGTATAGACTGCATTCCCTGGCAGGAATTTGTCTCCTACTATTTGTTATGATGAATAGCAAAGGAAACACTTTTTCCATTTGAATTAATGTATCCCTGTTTTGTTTTGATGTGGTTTGTTTTGTTTTGTTTTGTTTTTTAACCCACAATTTGTTTTATTGCTAGAAAATATGTTCAGATTCTTCTATGGAGGGATTATCTTTCTGTGGCCCCACTGAAACACAGGAGTAAAAGATGAAGCAAATATTTTAGGATAAATGCTTAAAGCAGTCTCAAGCCCTGTCTGTGCAACTGCCCCTCCACTCTTAGGAGCTGAGTAATTGCATCAGGCAGGTGACAGCCTTTCAGTGCTGCTCTGCCAGGGAGGGTGATGTCTGGTGTGAGGTCAGCTAACATCCCAGGGTGCTGAGGCTGGGTCCTTGCTGCCACTAGTGATGCTTTTTTTCCATCCTGGGAATCTCCAAATGTGCCAAGTTGTGGATGCACATCCAGTGCTTTTTGTTTTACTAATTTTTTAAAATTTCTATTTGTTTATTTAGTCTGACTTTTAAACACAGGGCTCAGGTGCCTTTTTTTTTTTGTCTATGATGTATTCCACCTGGCCTCTGTCTGCTGTTCCTGGAGGTTATAGAGCTCCCCATGGTCCCATGTCATGTCAGCAGCCTGGTGCAGATCTACCCAGCACCATCCTAAGAGCAAGAAGGAACCAGAGGCACCCATTTAGATAACTGATTTTATTTCTCTCTGGGTGTTTTTCTGGCATCAGATATTTATCCTCCCCAAAATACTCTTGTTACTTCTCTCATTGGCATAGAGACTAGGTTTTCTGTAGAAAATGGAAAAAGCAACCTGATCTCAATATTTCTTCTTATAGGGAAATATATATTTTTATTCTTGGTAGGGACATTGTTTATAAATAGGGGATGCAGACCTAGCAGGCAAACTCATTATATATTCCTTTCCTCCTCCTTTCATGTTCTTGTGATTTTTTTTTTTATTCAGAAAGCCTTTGTTGTCCAAAGTTACACGTTATTGTACTCCTAGCTGAAGCCTGGGAATGAAGGACAGTAAATTTTGAGTCTTTTAATGAGATAGGAAGCATGATCGAACGTGTAGGGACTGTGGCACTGCATGGTAGCTGCTGAAATGACTGCTAGGGAAGGCAATTTTCTACTTCATGTCCCTTTTCCCCATTCCTACTCATTTATATAGGCTGTAAGTTCTTAGCATGTTCCTATGAATCTACACAATGCCTTATACAGTATCACTTTGGTAGGGTCCTGTAGAGCCCCTTGTCAGAACATATAATATGTGCCTGCAAAGAAATGGTAATAAATTCTAATAGTAGTTGGTGCTGCGTGAGCGTATCACAGAGGCACTGATTGTCCTTTCATTACACTGAGAAAAAGAAACATTCAGTCAATCAACACTGTGAGATCAAGGCCTGGCCATCAGCACTAATAATGTCACTTGTTGCCAAACAGAACCAGAAACCTGTCAGAGGAGGAAAGGGTGGATGGCTACAACCCACCTCTAAAGTGACCCAACATGACACAGCCCACATCATTTTTCCATATGAGGTTTTCAGAGTGCTTTTATTTATTTTTTATTTTTTTTTGTCCCTGAGGATAAACCACTGTTAAAATAAACCACAAAAGCCACAACCCTCGTAGCTCTCATTTGCCTCCTGCAGTCTGATCACAGGAATGAAGTATGAGAGCGTGAAGCACCTCTCTAGTCAAGCTGAAAGAGAAGAAGCTGACAAGCCAGGGAAATGTTCTCCTGTAACCTTGAACTTGTATTCACTTCCCTCTGAAAACAAGATGTCTCAAGGCAGACAAAGGTGGAGGTGAAGTACTTCACAACATCAATACCATGTTATAAATACCTCAGAACTGTGGTAGCCTGAAGGTTTTGTGGGCTCCATGGAATTTAAAATCAACCTACCACAGAGGGATTTTTTTAACAGTGAAAAAAAAAAAAAATCCAAGTTCAGCTTGTTGCAATTATAAATCGCTGGAAAAAGAGGGCTGAACAAAGGAATAACTCCTGTTCAGTGATTCAGTACTTCAGCTGACGGAGAGCTGAGCCAATAATCCGGGTGATACTCTGGAGAACTAGGGTAGGACTGAGGAGCTACACTCAATTCTTGGCACATCCACAAACTGTATAATACTGGACAAGCCAGTAAGTCTGATTTGTTCCTCAGTATATCCTTTCTGAAATGGACACACTCCTGTACTTTACAAAATAGTTTTGGGAATAAAAATCTTTAAACTCTGCTACAAATGATTTACACAGACAGAAGGACTTCTCACTGCTTATGACACTCAGGCATCCTGTCAGTTATTGGATAGAGGGAAAGGAGATTTGACCCCAGAACTTGGTCTCTCCATCCTTTACATGCTCAGCATATTATAAGGTGCCTGGAAAACCAGGGTGATTTTGGAAATCTTGTGAAGAGTCTGTGTGTAAAGGTAAATACGCTTTCTGTAAGAGGTTGATTCTCTTGATATTTTTTCTTCAGCTTTTCAGGCTATCCTGAGAGAAAAAGGGTTAAAATAAATATAAACAAATACATAATTTCTCAACTTTGCTGTTAGGAAAAAGAAGACAGAGAGAGAGAGATAGATGAATAGATTTCATGAGAGCTCGGAACACACAGACTGTGGTGAGAGCCATAAAAAAAGTAGGGAGGTAACAAAAAATCTGAAAAACGTCCATGTCTCTGGTGGTGTGAGGAGCAGATGGGCTCCAGCAGCTTTGCTGCTTGGTTTCCTTGCTGTTGGTGTACACAGAGCTGTTCCCCCAGTAGGGTTAATTGAAGTCCAAGAGAAGAATAAAGCGGGATGGGTTCTAACAGAAAGCATCAGGAAAAAATAGTGAAATAAAAATCTCTTTGTGCCTCACACCACAGTGGAGTTCATTACTGTTTTTTTTCCAAGCAAGAGCAATGAGGATTACAAGACTTGCTGGGGAAGAATGGAAAAAAGACACAAAAAGGGTTTTGGAGACAAGTCGTATCTGGAATGACCTCATAAATCTTAGGCACAGCATTGAAAAAGAGAGGAATGAGAGGACAATTTTTTTTTTTTTAAATTGTGTAATTTAGTCAAATCTCTGTCAAAAGAACAAGACAGAAATGCTGAAGGTAACAGGATCTTATTTTAAGATAAGGGAAATAGTACTCTGCACGTTCTTAGCTTTTTTCTAAAACTACTTTTAGACAGTAAAATTAGGGGAATTGAGTCTTACCTATGGGACAAGACAGCAAAGTACAGTACTCATCCAGCCATTTAGCTATAATGTCCTTTTATATTTTCATAAAGGCCTCCTGCTTTTATCATCATGACCTGAAAGGATGTTTCTTAAAATGCTATCTGATGGTCCAACTTTAGAAGAAGTGCTTTCTAAACATAGGTCACAACAGGCATTTTCACAAGGGATATGTAGTGAACAACTCACTTCTCTTGCCTGCTGAGGCTTTGTAGAATCCAGGAATGGGCACCAGTATACTATCAGAGGCTGGTTGTCTTATTGCCATTCTCAAAGTGTCCAGAACTTGGATTTTAGGAAATTGATATACACTTTTGTTTACAGGGGAAAGAAAGACAAGGGTAAGAATAAACACCAGTACAGTGCCATTTGTCTACACTTAGCTTCTTTAATAAAGCCCCCTGAAAAATATGGGTTGGTGTCTGTCTGCTGTTCCTATGACAGTGCTGCACAGAAGGCATGTGATGGGAAGCCTGAGACAGGTGTCTAACACAGACCTGCTGCAGATGAAGAGTGGTTAATAAGCAGGGTGCTAACACGCCTCATTCAGATCCGTGTAATCAGACCAGACACATTATTGAAACCAGGATGAAGCTAAAGGCTTCACTTTTCTAGGCATCAAAAAAAAAAAAGAAAAAAAAAAGAAAAAAAAAAGATGTGTGAATGAGAATGTATGCACAAAATCAAAATATGTGCACCCCCCTGTTGACATGAAAGAGACTAATTAATTATCTAACTTGTCACATCCCCAGCTTGTCTGCATTCTGTCTCGCATGCATATTCTCACTCCATCAGAGGTTGTTTTTTCCTGGGGATATAAAGCAAAATTTAAATGAAACACCTTTAATGCTATGATATTAGTCTGATATTAGTGATCACATAATTTTAAACACAATGAGAGAAGGTAAGAAGGAAATATAGATTCAGAGGGACAAAAAGTCCCCACGATAGAAACCCAAACCTATAGAAGGAAAAGTCAAGGAGATGTATAAAGTCTTACAAAAACACACAGATGGAAACAGGGAAAGAGAGAAAACAAATAGGTGATGTGAATGTGTGCAGACACATGCACATATTCACAAATCTCTTCTTGGGTTAATAGTGCTTTACAGATGCATCCAATATTTCTGGTAAACAGCTACTCTCTACCAATTCTCTTTCTCTAAACTTCTAGACTATTATTCCTGAAATAAAGAGAGCATCGGGCATCTGTCCTGCCTGCTTATTCATGTTTAACCATGAACTGAAAATCAGTCACTTCTAAAAATATGTAGGAAAACCTTTCAGTTTATTGTAGCTCTGGAATTTCATTTTGATATAGCTTTTTTCCCTTTTTTCATCAAATTTCTGTATTAATGCCATTGTTCTCTCCTCATTTCATATCTTGCTCACTGTTTACTATGGTTTGTTGGAATTGTGAACATCATCATCACAGACATAGAGCAGAGCCCAACAGCTTATATTTCTTAATCACTAATGTGCAAGCATTTGTTACTTTGAGACCAAATGAAACTGATACTCAGGATTTGAGTGTAATGAAATCAACTCAGGATTTGTTTTGCAAAATCCCAAACTTCCTTCTTCAACCCTTAGTTTGCACTCACTTCAGAACAAAGAGAATTTCTGCTTCTGTCACAGAAGAGAAGCATTTGTGCATAACAAAATTTATACATTTTGTACAGTTTTTTTTTAATGAAGAAACAGAAATTGCAGAAAGTGCAAAATCCAAGGAAATTAAATAGAAATTTTCAAACTGCAAATAAAAATACAAATAAACACTCTTCCCAGATTGTAGTGTAAAACAAGTCCTTTTTAAAATAATAAAAATGAAAAAGACCACCATGGAAAACTGAGATATATTAATGTAAGGAAAAAAAGCAAAATATTTTCACAATAACCAATTCTTAACTATTTTAAATGAGCTCTGATGTTTCATATGCCTTAAAAAGCAACTGTGACCAGTCAAACACTGAACAATTAATTTGGCCTCATAATTCCTGTCTCAAGCCAAATAATCTGAAGATGAAGTAAAATATATGTCACAGAAAAATACTGATATTTTTAAAGATTTCCAGAGGCAGAAGGTCTAAAATAGCATGAGATTTGACAGTTATTTTCTTGAATCATTAAGAATGAACACCTTTATTTCCATTTTGAATTTCCTGTTCTCCATCTTCCAGTACCTGGTTCTGATTATACCTGTCTGTGAGATTAAACATCTCAGCTAGATTTGGAAGTTGTCTTCTCTTGTAAACATTCTCCCTGTTTTGATATACATGACTATGTCTGAAAATATCCTCTTTATCATCAAAAACGGATGAAATATGATATAGCTCAAAGGCAAAACCAGATGTCTTGGTGACAATTTTTCATAGTTTCTCCAGCTGAAGAAAATAACACAATTAAAAAAAAAAAAAAAAGGAGTGAGAGAAAGTGAAGGTGAAAAGTTAGCCAAGTCTAAAAGGAATTGGAAAGAAACATGTAAGCATATCCAAAAAAAAAAAGGAAAAAACTCCCAAACACAGGCATCGGTGCTCATTCCAGCATCCCTGCAAGTTGCCCTGGCTGTCCCTTGCTGGCTGGCTGCCGTTTCCCTGCAGCATTCCAAGGGATGTTCAGCCCAGAGTGGGAAGGGTATGATGCCATGAGGCAACTTCTGGCAGCCCCAAAGCCGACTCAAAATGCTGCTTCTCTTGCTCCAAGATTGCTCCTGACTGTTAAAAAAATTTATGTTATGCCAGTGTGCTCCTTCAGATTGACTTCTATCTTTCAAAAGCAACTTTGAAATTCCCCGCTGAATGTCCAGCCAACACTTATTTATTTATATACTATGATAGGTTTTGGCAAACACACTACAGAGAATGTTGTTTGTTTTATCCGTGTTCTTTTGCATTTTCATCCTAACAGGGGTTGTTGCTCAGGCCATTTGCCAGGATATTTGGTTGCAGGGAGTGAGCAGGCACCTGCATGTGGCCAGGTGTCCTCTGCAGCCTGGCTGAGCACAGGTGTTCCATGGGCCTTTTGCCATGTAAAAATACAGTTACAGTAGATGTCTCTGTCTAGAGAATACTGATGTGTAGTCAAAGGGTATTAGTGGGGAATAGTTAGGACAGAATTTGGCTTTCCTAATATCAGATGCCAAAAATCGTTTGGTTATGTCTAGGCAGGACACATTTCGTAGCTAATGGAGAGGAATCAACATTACTGGAAGCTGATCAACCTCAGTTCTCCAAGAGAGTAATTTTAAGATGGGAAATATTTCTTTCTGTCAACTCTGAAAGAAACCTATAAATGCTTGCTTTGATTTGACCAAAAGCTGTTAAATATCTTAATCACTGAACAGTATTACAAGCTTGTGAGCAAAGGTATTTAAATTGTCCCGTTATGTTCTTTTTTCATCACCTATTTTGTTAACATTCCTTTTTAATGAATTCTCAAGTTTTCTAGCTCTATTGAAAGAAACACTCTCAAAGACAGGGAAACAAGAAGGATTAGTAGTTTTGATCATGAGTAGGAATTTCCTTAGAGGAAATATTTATCAAGGGTTAAAAAAAAAGAAAGATGGAACAGAGTAGGTGAGTATTAATCATAAGGGGGTTGGATTGAAAAAGGGAGACAAGTTTTTTCTGGGAATAGCAGGGACTGTCTCAGATGTGAGCTCCACCATTGATCCAAACCAGTGATGGGGGTCATAGCACTGTCCCATTATCAGTAGTAAATTTGTAGGATATGATGACTTTCCCTAATTTTCTGAGGAATTGTTGAATCTCTGTTGAAATGGTGATTTTTTAAAGTGCATATAATACCTAAGTATCTACATTGCTTTCCATCAGGTATTTTGCATATAATCAAGGTTGAGAAACAGTTTGAAATATGTTCTATATGCCACATACAGTTTGTTTTGGAACAGCCAAGAAAGAAAAAGATAGATCCTTGAGCATACACTGACACAGAGCCACACATGCACAGAAAAACTGAGACTTGTTATGAGGCAGAGGGGCCATGTTTTTGAAACAATCATCAGCCTGGCTTTACGTTTACATCAGAGCAAGAGAACAAAAGACAGGGGGATCATAACAATACACTAATCTGATCTTATTCTGGTTCCTTGTCTGCAAAAAAGGAGACTTTCATAACATCTAAGAGGCATGTTTTTTCATATCTATCTAAGCACTCTTTATCCCAAGCCATGTGGCTCAATTCAGCTTGAGATGAGAAGCCAACCAAAGAGGGGACAGTAGCATAAAAGGGATTCATGCTTGGGAGGACAGCCTGCTTCAGCTTTAATTGCAAGACACACACACACACACACACAAACAGAAATTTCAATGGCTGGGGTACCACACAGTCATCAAATGTTTGTGTGCAGGTGGATTTTTGTGTATTTGTTTTTTCTGCCTCTGGATTATGAAAATGTTTTTTACAACTCATCTGATACATAATTCCTGCTTCCCTGTTTATTCAAAGTAAAAAAAAAAAAATCTCAAAGCATAGCAAAGCACAGGACCCTGCTTTCACAGATTGTATGAGACGTTTAGAGACTTGGAAGAGTGTTGGATTCTACTTTGTAGCAAAGCCCTACAAACCAACAGACCAAAACCAACAGCACACTCTGAACAAACAGAGAAATTTCCAGGCTTTTCTCTTGGATGTAGAGGATCCTACTGCTCCATCCACCTCCTCCAGAAAGGTGAAGAGGAGATGGGCTGTCCAGACAGACATCCTTCCTCTGGAACAACTGAAGGATACAGGCATCTAACCTGAAAGAGGTGTCCTGTTTCAAACTTGCCTGGAGCTGTCTCACCCTTCAAGAATTCCAGAGGCTTCCTTTGAGGTACTGCTTCTTTAGTGCCTTGGATATCGCATCTCCAGAGGACACCAACCCTTCTCCAAATCAATAAATGCAAAACCCAGCAATTGACTGTGTGTGGTGCACTGCAATTCCAGCTTACCCTGGCTTTTTGGAGACTGTCATTGCTGTCTTGTGATAGATGAACATCTAAGGCCACAGGAACTGGCATCTGAGGGTCAGCTTCTCTTTCAGACAATCATTTTCTCTATAGATGGAGATCCTTGAATTAATCTTTTAGCAGTATGTACCACACAGGGTGGTAGTGGTTTCCTCAGTAACAAATTTGGGTAGGGAGGAAGGTCCATTTTTCTCCCTCCTAGTTAGCAGGTAAGCTGCATAGGGGCAAAACCCATCTATTTTGCAAAGCAATCTTTATGCAGAAAGAAGTGAGCTTTTGTGTAGAAAGGGGACTGGAAGAGCCAAAAACCCTCCAATGACATTTATATATTCTTCAGGTATGGTTTTATAACAGACTACTAGCAGCTTTGAGAAAAAAAAGAGATTATAAACACTACACTTAATTATTATAATGGAGACTGAGATTTTTTTGCCACTGCTAGAAAAGCATCATTCTCTTCAGAAAGGATGAATTTGTTTCCTCCTAAACTGTCTAATTAGATGAACGAATATCAGACAACAATAATTTCTTCTAATTACAGTAAGTCTAGAATAAATTAAAGCAGGGAAATATCTATTTCTCTCTCTTGTTTTTTTTTTTTTTTTTTTTTTTTTTTTTTTTTTTTTTTTCCTTTGTACAGCAGCATTTGTAGTGTTCATCAACGTTGCCCCTAGGCAGAAAGAGAGTCATGCATGATCAATTTGTCTTACAAGTCTTCCAAAATAGTTCCCTCTCTCCATTTAGCACTGTCAAGGTTTGTTCTTATTTGCCATTTCAGACAAGATTTAGAGCTTCCACACTTTGATTCTTGGGATGAAGGAGGATTAAAGTTTTCATTGCTTGTTTGTAATGAGGCAAATTGTAACTCTAATTATGTAACCAATTTGCTGCAGTTAACTCTTGAAAAGAACAGCCATGGTCCTGGCAAAGGTTCATTTTACACTGATGAGGTTTGTAGCCAGTGTAAAAAGTACAAGTTGAAAGGCAATAGGATGTGGGTGCCTAAAATTGACATGGTTTTGAAAAATCCAATAATAATCATTGAGTGACTGGAAAAATAGTGCAGATAGCAGTGACTGCTTAAAGCTAATGCAAGGAAATCCAAATCTCTTCATGTGCTTTCCTTCACATTAATCCTGTTCTGAGATCAGAGGAATTTCATTAAAAGATCCAAGCTAGTTAAGATCTAGCCTCCAAGAAATGCATTAATCAATTTTAAGGGAAAAGAGACCTTTCTACTCACCTGCATTACACAGGAGGCAGACATGCACACTTCACTTTTTATTGGAACCAATAACTTAATGCCAAATTCATAATTTCTAAAAAGATAACTTTTCTTCAAAGAACTCCTAAATATGGAAAGTTCACTGGTAAGTTGCTCCAGTTTTTAATTTTACTCTTACTAAAAATGAGCAAGTTATTTTTCATTGCTTGTTGCTTGCTTCAGCCTCCAGACTTGGGGTTTTCTTTTCTTTAATGCTACAACATTAAAAGGACATGTGTGTTACTGGTTTCCTCATAGGTCAGTATTCTTACACTGAGGTCCAATTTTTTCTCTACATTTTCTGTCACTAAATAAATGTAGGCTGGATTTTCTTTTCAGCTTCTCATTAGAAGAGTATTTTTTCAGGCCATGGGAGAGAATTTTAGACAGAAGAGAGCAGCTGGCAGGTCTTGGTACTTCTTTGGATCAATATTGTGGCCAGTTTATGTCCATATACCTGTTATGACCTTTTTGGAAATCCCTGTTCTTTCAAGGTGTGGTCTCACAGTTGACATGTGCATCCTCACTTTTCAATCCAGATGGATTATGCTTTGCTGTAATACAGTACAGGTTCTTTGACCACAGCAGACTTATAACATTTTTGACTCAGTGCTGATGGCTGAATAAGACTCTTAGTCAATACTCAGCTCTTTATATTATCAATGAAGGTTCTTGCAATGATATATTTTTTCTGTTCATTGACCAAGACTATCTGTGAAAAATGTGTTATAAGAACCATAAATAATTCGTGCTACCTCAGTGGGCCAGGCACATATGTGTGTTTCTATGTCTGTGAGCACTTCCCCAGTATACATTATTTTGCTGTTGCTGTTTGAGTTTCGATGTGCAGAATCAAGTGCTTTTTTAAAGTAGTTTGCAATGTATTTGTAAAGTAAATTTGTATTTGCAATAGTAATTTGGAATGAGCTTGTTGACTTGTGGGAAAAAAGACAATGGCAAAGTTAGGTTTGCTAACAGCTAAGAGAAACTCTTCTTTAATTCAAGTGGTTGGATGGTGGTAAATATTCCAATGGTGCAAGTGAAAGGCTTTTGGAGCATCCTTGGGTCAGTCTTGAGAGTACAGAAAAAGAATAAAAGATTTCTGAGACCAGTGCAATTGCTTACATTTCTTCTGCTTGTTGGCAGCCTAAACCTGCAAAAAGGAAAGTCACTGTTGCATCTTTACAGAGTTCTAGTGTGCTTCAGAAATTCTTCCCTGAGACAGCCAAAGTAATCGTATAAATATATTTCAGCCCAAAATAAAACCCACAGTTCCACATTGGAGTTCTTTCTTTTTGTTGAGGCTTCATAGATAGTAATTTTACTGAGAAAAAGAGTTTAGCTGTTTGAATTGGGGAAGTTGTGACTCTTATTTTGAGATCCAGAGCCTTAGACATGCTGTGGGGCACAAAAACAGGTAAAAATGAAAAATCTATTCCCTCAAAAAGGAAAAACAAAAAAAGAAACAAAGGGAAGCATGAGAGATTTGTAGTAGTTTATCAAGGAAGAGTTGGGCTACTTTGCCTGTGGGTTAGTAATCTAAATTAGTATTTTCTGGCAGTAAGCATAAGAGGGGAAAAGAAAAGAAAAAAAAAGACTAAACATTTCCATATTAGGCTGGAAAAACACTTATTAATATCCAGAACGCTTCACTCATTTGAGAAAACTTGATAGGATCAGAAAAAACAAGCCAAAAAATAGGAGCCCAAAGTGCTCTTTGAATTAAATGTACGCAATGACATTTAGGAGAGTGAGTCAAGTGATTCCTCACTGCAGCTCTTGGGGTACTGGGAGTTTCTTCCTCAGATTTTTGGGATTTAGAAGAAAAAGGCATCCTTAAACTAATTTCCCCTGTCCTTATTGTACTACACTGAATTCAGTTGAAATTGTGGAAATGATGTTGCAATGTGCCATGTTATAACAGATTAATTGATCATGAGGTCTTCAGGTAAATAGGAATCTTGAGATTCAAACATTTAGTTCTCAATTATTTCTAACATTGACTGAGGATGTGTTTGAATACCCTTGAGACTCTCAAAGCCACCTTTTTGTCAGCCTGCTTTGCAGTTCCCTAATTTTAATTTTAGGCTTGCAAAGTGACCCTTCTCCGACTAGACAGTCAGAGTGGCTCTCTCTTGGCATTTGCCACAATGACACCATTCTCCTGGACTTTGGAAATGGTGAGTTTAGAACACCTCCAAAATCAAGTCTTCTCCTTCCTGCTCAGGTGTTTCTTAATGAAAAGCCATGATAATGAGCTAAAAGGCTCATCAAGGCTAAATATCCCTGTGAATATTGTCCCAAATTTCCTTTGAGAAAACAGTAGGCTTGAGCTATATTTCACAGAGGTGTGTTGTGGTAGGCTCCACACCTGTGTGTTCAACTTAGAGAAAAAAATTTCAGGCTTCCCTGTGCTTGACACTTCCAGAGCTGCCAGCTCTGAGCTGCTTGCCTGCTGTAGGTCTGGGTCTGCTAGCAAAGCCCTCCCTCATGCACAGGAAACAGACTTGCTTCAGCACAGCAGCTCCTGCCATAACACAGAAAGTTTAACTTTCTGGATCTGGACCATGCCTCTTAAATATCCAGAAAACAACCTGTGGAGGAATAGGATGAATCTATGGAAATCATTGACAGTTGCAAAAAGTAAGTCTGAAAGCAGGACAGAAGGCATATAGGAAAATCATCCTAAATTCAGTGGTTTTTGTGAGAGCAGCTCCTCAGTATTGCTGTGCTTGTTTATACCAGCAGTATATTTGTCCTGCTCTGTGCACTGAATAGGACAACAGGTTTTAGCATTTAGAACAGAGTGAAGACCTTACCAGCTCTCCCCAGATGACTGTGTTGATTTGGGTGCTCCTATAAATTCTGCTGCTCTTTCACGCTCCCAGATACTGTATTTTTTTTACTGGTACTAAATGGTTGTCTATGTCAGCTCAAGTTACAAAAACAAGTGGGATCTTTTCTGGCAGATTTTTAGGATACACTCTGTGATTGATGTAAAGTACTAAACCACAAAGAGCATATGAAATGTGAAATGTGAATTCTCACTACTTCTTTATAAGGAATTGTATTACAGAATCACAAGGTTGGAAGAGACCTTCAAGATCATTGAGTCCAACCCATTCCCTAACACCTCAACTAAACCACAGCACTGAGTGCCACATCCAGTCTTTTTTTAAACACACCCAGGGATGGTGACTCCACCACCTCCCTGGGCAGACCATTCCAGTTCTTTGTTACCCTTTGTATGAAAAAATTTTTCCTAATATCTAACCTATATTTCCCTTGATGCAGCTTGAGACTGTGTCCTCTGGTTCTGTCAGTTGCTGCCTGGAGAAAGAGACCAACCCCCACCTGACTGCAACCTCCTTTCAGGAAGTTGTAGAGAGTGATAAGGTCACCCCTGAGTCTCCTT